>JABXJD010000001.1:3672500-3757500 GCA_013375575.1 Percina caprodes
TAGCTACAGAGTGAGGCATCGCATTTCTATCCCATCTTTGTTGGGAGTTGCACATGCTCAGTAAATTGGTACCGCGTAGTAGCCAAGTACTGCGCTACTAGCTATAAGCTAGAAGTTAGCCACCTCATTCTCAATGGCAAAACACTGCTACAACACACACGAGTTCACCCTAATCTACAAAAGCAATTGTATAGAACTATTTACATGTCCCTCGTCTGCAGGTATTCCACGCAAAGTTGGAAGTGCGCCCTCGTTTAGAAGAAGTCTCTCAGCTAATCCTGCCTTGTACTGACCGAAGTTTTAGAAACAGCTGGCTGATGTGGTATTAGCTAAAGTGGTTAGCACACACCAAATGTTTCGGCCGATGACGTAGACGGCCCTGCCGATTTTGACCAGCTCACCCGGAGACTGAAGGCAGGATACATTCAGAAACTCGTATCTTACTCAAAACATCATGGATGTTTTGTTTTTTTTCCAACTTTGTATGCGTGTGGAAGCACCAGAGACACAAAATAACCAAATCCCAGAAAATGTTTGTTTTTTTTCATATTATGGGCACTTTAAGGAGTAACTTAACACCAGGCTATTAACCAGTGTTTTAGGGCCTTCTCTGGTTAAAAAATTTCATGTCTGCTTTGCTGCAACATGAAAAGTCAAACCAGTGGAGTTCAGCAAAAAAGAGACTTTAAGCTGCTGTTGGGCTGCTCTTTAAAAACTTTAAATTAAAAAACAAAGAAAGAGAAGACACACAATCTCCGTAACGCAACAGCCATCATTCACAGCTTCCTGCATATCATGATCTAATTACAATATTATTTATCTTTATTAGTTTAGTTTTGTCAAACCTATTAATAAAAATATCATGACCCGTTTTACAAGGTAACTTCTGTGAAAGACGTGCAACTTCAGCAAGCTATAACATTTAATGGACTGTGAAAAAACATTTTCCCTTTTCCCATTGAGGAGAAACTGACTATTATATTTTGACTTATATCATAGCCAGGAAGCTACATAGTCCACACTCCCGGTTCTAACAATGTTCAGCAACTTTCTAATGCCCACTGTGCTTGTAGCATACACCAGTTGGTGCTCTCTCCAGTGTTTTGACCCTAAAACGTGAAGCCTTTTAAGGTAATCCTCTCAGGTGCCGCTTTACGACCCTCCTCTTATGGCACTGTAAGCTCCACCAGTATTATCGTCTTGTCTTCTGGGATCCACAGCACAATGTGCAGATGTAGGGAGGTATGGTCCACATCTGGAAACTGCAGCTTCCATCCAACATCAACCTTCATCTCCAAAGACCTTACCCACCATCCTGCCATTTGGTGTGTTTTAGCCTGTGGGACATGCCTGGCTTGGTTCCCTTCTGAACAAACGAGGCTTTAATACTGTAACTGTAATAACCTCTAAATTCACTGGCTGCTTTATCTGCCTCTATAGCTGCAATAAATCATCTAAGACCAGCAAGACTGTCATGACACCATCTATACCGGCCTTTAGTTAGCCTTGTCTTGCACCCTGTCAGTATGTGCACTGGTGTCTCATTGCTGTTGCAGAGTTTACAGCTGGCTTTCTCCGCCAGCCCCCATGTATGAAGGTGTGCTGAGGAAAGAGTGTCACATACTGACAGCAGCAGGAATACAAAGTGGAAAGCAGGTTACCTTCCTGCTGAATAGCTCCCACATAGTCCAGGACCCCTGCATGCCTAGCCCAACTGCTTTTGATCTTCTTGAATCCTCCTTCACTTCCTCCTGGATCATGGTGCACCTGTCCCATGTGTTAGCTTTCTCCTACTGATTATAATACCAAGGACCAAGGCTTTTTCTTTCCAGAGCACTGAATGCCGAGAATGTTGTGCGGCTTCAGAGAGATTGTTGCCTGGTTTATAGCTGAATTTGCTGCCCGTTTTCAGACTGATCCAGCATGGCACACACATGGATTCTTTGAGTGTCTGAATGTTGCCAGAGCTTTACAATTTGCCACCTTAAATTCTTCTACCACTGATGATAATCAAATCTGTAGCTCGCCTGATCTAATGTTGGGACCCACAGGGGAAAAGCGTGTAGGAATATCTGACCATCTCTGAAAGTGCTTGATTTTTTTTTCTTTAAGTCCTTTGGAACATACGCAGCTTGTCCAGTTTGCAGCGACTCAGTCATGACATTAGCAAATATTTACATATTTGAAGACTCAGACACTAAGTCCACATTATTATCCAAAGGACCTTTAAGCAGTGAGAACTATGACCTACGCAAACATGTCACTTTATGCAATAAACCAGGTCAAAAGTTCAAACTTGATGACTCACTGATGACAAAAAACAAATGGCTTCCTGTGGGGCCTGAAAATTAATATTTTTAATTTATGAATAAGGCGAAAGCCTAATTGCACTTGAGGGGAAACTCATGAGGTTTGCCTGCCTCTTGACTTCAAACAAAAGACTTTACTGCCTCAGGAAATGGAGAAGCTTCATTCCATTCCAGAGCAGCTTGTCTGTCTCAATAAAGACACTGACAGACATTTAGTGGTAAGAGACATCGCTACAGCAGGTGGTGAGCGCTGCACAAAGCGGAGGAGCGGCTCGGTGGGAGGATAAGCAGGGCTATAATTGTAGGAAGATGTTGCTCTGTTTTATTAACTGCCATTTAAAAAAAAACAATATAGATATGTCTATATTGTTTTGCTATAATGGCGATATCAATTAAGTGAATGAGAAGGAATACAAAAAAAAAATCATTTAACTGATTGCCATTGCTGTGAGCCCCAGTTATAAAAGGCTCTCATATGTGTTCAAAGGCACACAAACAGATATGTTTGTTCAAAAGAGACATATTCACAAAATATATATATAACTCAAAAATTATGCTTGACAATAAAGCTCCGGGGCAAATATCTGCATGCCACCAAACCTGCAGGTCAACATCCAGTGCAACAGGTGTTATGGTAGTATTCTGTTGTAAAAAGGCAGCTAGTTTTTAGTTGGAAAGGATCAGTATTATTTCTATTTAACCTCTCTGTCATTAACAATATAAACCACTTGGAGGAATCTAATCAATGTGCCTAAAGTGGGACTAACACCTGAGTATTTGAAATATTGTATTTTAAATACTCAGGTGTATACAGCATCAAATCAACTTTAAAGTGTGCAAGATACTATAGCACTCACAATCTCATTTTTTTATTCCTATTCTAGCTTGACTGTTAAGTGTACAGCGGTGTGTTTGGTTCAAATTGAGGTGTCATGACCTTGTGGCAATCAATCTGCGCTGCATTACTTCTTCAGGAAGGAAGGAATCATTCCTCGTTTTCTTTTCAATCCAAAAGCAGAAATATATGTGGCTACACACACACACACAAACCAAAAAAACAAAAGCTATCACATCAGAGAAGTGAATCAAAGCATAGAATAGTTTGTAGAATAAAGAGAGACGTACCTTGAAGGCATACTTGCGGCTGATATGGTCCTCAGGTCCCACGGGTGAAACGACATAGCTGGGTAGAGGAATACTGCCCAGAACCAATTCCTCTCTGCTGTCTGGAGAGAGAAAAAGAGAGAGAGAGAGAGAGAGAGAGAGAGATGGCAGGGGGAGAGGAAGGGAGGGTGTAGATAACCAGGGGGAGGAAGGTGAGAAAAGGAGCAAGAGATATGGAGGAAAGGAAAGATTAAATATCACTCATCACCCACTAATTTCATCTCTGCCTGCCACCAGTATCATAACACTCACACACACTCTCACATAAACACACTTGTGTGCCGTCATTCATACCACGGTGTTGTGCCAAACAGTAAATGACCACTTTGACTGGTATCCCAGTGTCACAGAGTTGAAGCTGGCCTGGTCCAACTGGCAACCAGTCCCCATTCCTCTGCCCCATCCGGTTCACATACTGAGATCATAGTAAAACACACACACACACACACACACACACACACACACACACACACACACACACACACACACACACACACACACACACACACACACACACACACACACACACACACACACACACACAAATATTTGTAAGAACCCTCATTGTCCTCAACCTTTTACCTTAACCCTCAACCAGCACTTTTAAGAGTAAGGACCGCTAATAATGTCCTTCCAAACACATCCTTACTCTCTATTTCTAAAACTCAAATTGGTCCCCACAAAGATAAAAAGTACAAACACACACACATGTATGCAACCAGAATAAGCCCTATCCTAATTAATTCACACATCTATGAATAAATATCTACCAGTATTTGTTTTCCACTGAACATTGTGACAGCATGCTACAATGTGTATGTGCATGTGCATGTGTGTGTACACAATGATTACCACATGGTAAAATTTAGTAACGGTATGACAATATGCGTGTACGCCACCTGTGCGTTTGTGTGGGTGTTTGGCCTGGGAGGTGATAAGGCGGCACTGTGGATTAAAGGGGTAATTGGTTAAAAATAATCCAAGGACCTTTGAAGGAGACATTCCCTAAATGGTGGGCGAGACAGTGTCTTTTTATCTGTTTTGTCCAGTCTGTCTCACACACACACGCATCCACCCACACATATATATATATATATATATATATATATATATATATATATATATATATATATATATATATAAAATTAGCAGACCAAACTATGGCATATTGGCAAAATGTTGTCCCTGGTTAAATGTTATTTTTCTTATGCAGATTGAGGGTCTAAGTATAGAGAGTGAGGTATGCTGTACAGGGCTGTAAAAGAAAGATGAGGAAGAACCGGGGATGTATCAAGGATTTTAGGAATAATGAGATCATTAATCCACAATGAACTTGTTTTTCTTCTGGCCATAAGTCCAAAACCCTGGAGATACCCTTGGGTTATTATTGTATATGACAAAGAAAGATTCTCACATTTGTGAAGCGGAAGTCAGAGAATATGTTGCTTTTTTACTTAAAAGATGACTGAAACAATAAATTGAAAGAGTCAATAATAGTCATTGATAGACTACACATACACAAATAAAGCATCAAATGGAAAAAATGAAAATAAAAAGAGATAGGATAGTTTTGTCATTTGTGTAACGACCAGGGATGCAGAGGTGAGCGGCGCTGCAAATCAAGTGTTTTCATGTCGAGAGGCGAAACCTTTGAACTGAGAGAAAAGATAGAGAAAAAGAGAAAAGAAACATTAGCGAATTGATTTCACCCTCCGAGGCGAGGAGGCAGAGGAGCGCGTCCCAAAAGGTTTCGGTTAAGAATATGGAGATGAAAAGAAAGGTGTGGAAAGGCAGATAAAGACAGCTAGGGGATGGAGACTGATGGTGAGGGAGGGAAGGTGATGGAGTGTGATGTAGCTGAGTGTGTGTCCATATCTTTCCATGCGTTTGAGCCCAGTAACTCACTGTGAAAGATCAGATTAATGCCCGCCCAGATTGAATCATATCGTCAGTTGCAGTTCACTTTAAATCCAGTACCATGAAAGTCCAATTCAAACATTTAAACTTTGTTCAAACCTTTTTTGTTGAAAGCTGTAATATTTCCCAGCACATACATATATATAGTATATTTTTGTATCCTCCAAGGACAAATATTTTTCCCTGGTAGTCTGTATTTCCCTTAATTTAAAGCCAAGAAAGAGTAAAAGATATATACATATATTTGACTGATTTAGAATTTGGAATAACAAAAAGTCTTTATTAGGCTGCATTTACGCCAAATCAGGCGGAGGGGCTATTATGGGGCGAAGTGGTGTGTGGTCACTTACAGTCAATGGTCCATTTGTGTCTCCATTGTGTTCCTTACTCCATTGTGTTTTGATTGCTGGTAGGTTACATGATTGGTAGGTTAGATTACGTGATTGGCCACCGCAGGTCGGGTTGCTTTCTGGACCTGTGTTTTTCCCCCCCGGCATCCCTTCAGGTCCCCACCGCCACAGCCTAAACACAGTACCCACATTCAAATGACTGGAGCTTTGACCACAACGCCTGATTTGGTGTGAATGCAGCCTTGGAAACATTTTAAACTGATTTGTCTTGCAACACTAGATAGGTGCTAAGGTGTGTAAGATTACTCAACAGTGAATTCAACCAACAAGACACCTGCAGAATACAATCCAGTCTAATACAAAAGTCATTCAATAGATCCTACCCGTGTGAATTCATAACTTTTGGGTTTTGTTGAGGCTTTCTATCAGGTGTTGATTCAATGAATCTTATGTGTTTTTGTTACTTTTTCCTTACCTGAATGCATGATTGTGGGGAAGCAGGAGACACAAAAAGGCAGGGGGTGGAACAAGTAGTAAGTGGGAATTTTAACCCTTTTCCCCATGTGATAGTTTCAGTCAACATTACACACAAAGACTCACCTTTGTAGTAGAACAGACAGAAATCAGCCAAGACGAACCACTTCCTCTTCCAAAGACGCATCCCAGAGCTGTCCTGCAGGGACAAAGAGGGTTAAAAACTGTCAGTAATGAATGAATGAATGAGACAGAAAGTAGCCCAGATTGGAGGAGATAACAAGAAAGAGTAGACAGATCTCTTAAATATGGGAGGAGGGGGGGCAATGAGAAAGATGAAGGGAGAGTTAGAGATAGAAAAGAATAGCGAGGGACAGCGTACACAGTAAGGAACCAGAAGTAATGAAAGCAAGAGTGAGGTGGATATGAGCAGAGATGAAGAGAGTGAACAAGAAAGAGAGAGAGCGAGAGAGGGAGGAAGCGAGTGATCATTTGTCCTCGTTCACTGGCTCGCTGGGCCTGCCACGGCTGCTTTAGAGCCCGTTTCGTCTTTTATGTTCCCTGGCTGAAAATGGTGCCGTTTGAAGAGTAGAGGAGATCCAGAAGGGATGAAATCACCACAAACACAGATACATGCATCTCCTTTGTAACTCTGTGTGTGGGCATGGGAAGGAGTAAATGGCATCCTGTGATAGTGTGTGCCTGTGTGTGCGTAGTTTTTGTGTGTGATGTGTGTATAAATATGTGTACATTTATGTTCCCCTGTCTGCATTTAAAAGTTTTTTTTTTTCTCAAATTAAAACATAATTGCACTGCACAAATAGCATGAAATGCATATGAGCGTCTGTGCCTGTGTGTATTGGTGAGTATGTGCCTCTGTGTGTGGTCATTAAAGTGTAATTGCTTTGCAGTAACATCACTCACTGCTTGTCTTGTACTGGGGCCAAGTGTTTTCCAGTGGGACAATGCCAACTACAGATATTTTAAGTATAACTACAAATAATCAGAGTCTCCAGAAATAGCCTGTCTGTGATCAACAGCAGGTGCTCTATATTGCCAGAGCAAAAGGCATAAATCAAGAAGACAAAAATGAAAGTAGGCTACTAGAGGAAATGTTGCAGGACAATACAGGCTGAAGCTGGAACTCATCCCTGTAAGGGATAAAGAGACACAAACATCTTTAGACTAAATTAGCTAAAAAACTAACACTATTCTATTTAAGACAATGTTTCAATAAAGGTGTTCATACAGGTTGTTTAAAGAACTAGCCTAACACTTTTAATGTGTAGCTCAACTTAGAGTTTGAAACTAGGTGATAATCAATTATCAGTTCGTTTGACAGAAAATTAATCTGCAACTAATTTGTTAATCAGTTGACCATTTAAGTCATTGTTCTCTGGTTCCAGGTGTTTAAATGTGAGTGTTTTATATATCCATAAACTGAGTATATTTTGGTTCTGGGTGGTTGGTCAGACAAACCAAGACGTGAAGATGTTACCCCGGGCTTTGAGAAGTTGGGTTGGAGAATTTCTTTTCTCTATTTTCTGACATTTGATGGAACAATCAATTAATGTGTTAATTAATCTAATAATGAAAATAAAGTTGCGGCCCATGCTCAATTAATGAAGGCACCTTTTTACATCATAATGTACATTAATTTGCCGTTTGTTCTTAGTGTTTGTAAAGCAGTAATGATACTGAATGGATTATCCTGGTAAAATAAATGAAAGGAAAAGTTTTGCATTCATACATTTACATTGGGTGGGAATCGATACAGCATAGTATTGCGATATTTTCCTTGGCAATACTGCATTGATACAGCGCCTAGTATCGACCTATTATTATATATGTTGGGCAGTTTGTCTGCTTGACAATCCCATTTTGCAGCATAAAAAGAGAAATGTATCTTTTTGGATAAAACACAGTTTCCTTTTGGGGACATCATTTGAAATCTGGAAAGGTAATGAATTGCAATATATCGCAGAATATCGCAATATGTTTAAAGTGCCCATATTATGCTCATTTTCAGGTTCAGAATGGTATTTTGAGGTTGTACCTGAGTAGGTTTACATGGTTTCATTTTCAAAAAAACATGTTTGTTGTACCGCACATTACTGCAGATCCAGTTTTAGTGTTTAGGTCTCTGTTTTAGCTACAGAGACATCTCACTTCTATAATATCTTTGTTGGGAGTCGCACATGCGCAGTAGCTAGGTAATGATAACATCAGCTAGCTACTGTTTTTCCAACTTTGGTCAGTACAGAGGCAGGATTAGCTGGGAGACTTCTTCTAAACGAGGGTGCACTTGTGGAATAGCTGCAGAACAGGGACAAGGAAGTAGTTCTTTTGTTCTTTCTTTTGAGCTAGCATGCTACGGTTAGCCACCTCGTCTCGGCTAGTGGAGATTTTGAACAGCTCACCCGGAGACTGAAGACAGAGGACATTCAGAAACCCGTATCTCACTCAAAACAGCATGGCTGTTTTTTTCCCAAATTTATATGTGTTTTCTTTTCACTTCAAAATTGAAATAATATTGTGTTGTGACATAACTATCGTGATGATATTGTATCATGAGGCCTTTGGTGATTCCCACTTCTAGTTTACGTTATAATAGTTTCCCTCCTGTGTTTAACCCAAAACCTAAACAGGTCATGTTGATACTTTTATACTGTTGTCTATCTGTGTGGCAATCTTTGTGCGAATTTAGCAAAAAAAGAAGAAGGAAAAAGCCATAAGAGAAGAGTTTGGTTATATAGGTGGTGATTCCTCTGCAGTAGAGGTGACATTCTGCTTCCCAAAAGCAAGTTTTGGTAGCCAAGAGCCAGTTCAACAAGGCCTCAACCTGCCATTGCCGGCTGTCTGACTGGCAACACACCAAAACTCCACACCTTGCCATGTGTGTGGTAGGCCTACACAACATCTCTTAATGGGATTATGCTCATGCTTATAACCTATGACCTCATTTCAGTAATCATGAAATGCTGTATACATGCTTTATTTTCAGAATATGGCAGTAAATATACTATATACTGTCACAGTGCAAGCCCACTTAAAAATATTGTCTGTCAGCGACTGCAGTCTTAATTTGTGTGTGTTAGAATGAGTGTGTTTCAGTCAATGTGTGTGGGTGTCCTGACCTGTTTGTACAGCCATCCTCGGACCACCACAGGGACATTGGGATTCCTTTTAATGGCCTGCTCTCTCTTCCCAAAGCTGTGCACCTTGCCACTGGACCGGGAGCCCTGAAACACAACAGAAAGCTTTTAATGAGATGTAAAAAGACATCAGCAATCAAAAAGACATCAATAGCAATGGCTGATAATGTTACATGTGATCAACAATGTCATTGCATTCAGAAGAAAGACAACTCCCCATGGCACTTCAAATACACAGATCAGATCAGATATGGATTGAATGTGTACAGGTGACTGAGATGACTTTGTTACGCATTAATCAGCTGTTGGGCGTAAACTGCCAGCTTGTTAATTAGCTGACCAAACAACTCAGTTTGTCTTAACACATCTGATTTGCTCAGCAGCAAAGTTGTGTGGCTAGTTGTTGCATCTCAACATTAGCATCTTCTGATCTACAGCTTGGTTAATTAACAAGAACATTTATTCTCCGTAGCAGAGTTGTGGTTAAAAAGGCTGGGACCGGAAAGAGAGACACTTCTGTGTGTCACAGTAACGCGTATTTGGGAAAAGGCTGTCTGTGCCTCATCAGACCATTCAGTCTGCTTTAATACATTACTGAATCAACACACACACACACACACACACACACACACACACACACACACACACACACACACACACACACACACACACACACACACACTTAATCATCTCTTTTTGGGGAACCTTTTTCTGCCCCAGTTGTTACATAATTACAGTCATTATTTGAGTACAACCAATTTTCCACTTGGACCTCCATGACAATGCCAGCAATGGTTGCCATGACATTGACAAAGCCTCTATAGACTATCAGGTAGAATATTAGAACAGTGCAGGTCACTGGTTCGACTGCCAGACAGACACCTGCTGAAAAGTCTGGGCAGTGAACCTGAGCGGTTACAATGTGAGGCAATGAGTAAGGCAATTACTCCCAATTGTTTCAGTTTCAGCAGTAACAGACTGTGGCTGCATTGAGCGGCCCCCAGATGTGAATGTATCAGAAAAGATAAAGCAACTTTTCCTGCATAAAGTAGTCAAGGGTTGTAGTAGAAACTGGGGAAGCTGTCTGTATCCCTTAACAACATCCAACATTCAAGTATTTTACATTAGTTCAACAGGAAATACCTGCTTATCCTGAGCAACACACAGCAGGGCTGGATTAATAACATTTGGTGGCCTCGGAGCAAAACTACAAGTGGGCCCCAGTCTCTCCAACTTTTTTGTTTGTTTGCGTATGATTTGGTTTGTGTAAAGCTGTAGGTCATTTAGTCATTTATAATGTACCATGTAAGCATAATATAATTGAGATAATGAAGGCCTTAAAAAAGAAAAAGATAACAACTAGGGGCCCATCTACAAGACAGAGATTGGAGATTATGTAATAACGGAGTTGTTACCTCAGCAGCTTCTGCTGCCACAAGTGGTAATTAGAGGTTGCTGTGCATTGATTTCTGTTGATGTGTGAGCAGCAAAGGGTACTGCACCATTTATACAGGAGGGACACACTATTTAAAGGGGACGGACATACAAGGCCAGACAATGAGGAAAGGAAATGTCTAGTGTAGTGAAAAAACGTACTTTTTTACTTTACTTTTAACTATTCTGGCATCCCCTGTCATGCATGGAGTTGATTTGATTACTGTGACCAAACACATCTGAACCCAGAAACACATGCACGCTTCCCACTGGCCGGTGGATTGGAACGTATTTGACACTAGTTGGAAACTTATTAAAAAAGTTCTAAACAACTTGGACAGATATGTGCATACAGATGGACTCAAACTACATCTCCACTGAAAACTGTTGACAGTTCACATTTTTCAGATGCCACAATGGAAAGTAAACCTGGGAATGTAAGACTTTATTCTGAGTAACCCAATTTCCATTTTAATCTCTTGAACCAATGACTTTGGTCCCTCACTAGCACCAGATTCCTGTGCCATCTTTCAGCCACTCAGCCTGGAACTAACAATTATATTTGTCATTTATTCATCTGCTGATTATATCTATGGATAAAGTCATTGTTGAATGTACAATATGTCAGAAAATAGTGAAAAGGGCTCTTTAAAGGGTCAGTCAACCACCTGAGCAGTTTGAGTTAAGCAGCCCAGCTGAGGTCTATTATCAATGTTTAACTCTTCGGTGGTATGCGCTACGGTTCCAGCCCATTAAGCTATAATTCAGCCCAACTGTATTAATGTTCATTTGAGGCACTGACGTCAATTCATCTTTCACACATTAATAAAGTGCATGGGTGCTTGTTATCTCTCTCAGCAAACCATAACATAATTGCATTTTTATTGTGTGTGTGTGTGCGAGCCTGTTGTATAAGCCAGCAAACATACTCATACACTGTGCACATATTCATGAAATCTCATTACTCTATCCTCTATCCTGAAACCTCAGAAGATAGACTACTCCCCATGGCACTATACACACACACACACACACACACACACACACACACACACACACACACACACACACACACACACACACACACATATACCCTGGCACCTTTGTCACACAGCTATTATAATTTAAGATTTGGTGTGACGGTTGCATGAGTGTGTATATGGACTGGCAGCAGCATTGGGAGGCATCCGCAGCTGGGAAACAGCAAACACACTCACTAATTAGAGGGAGGCTGGTTGGCCAAGCATGATGCAAAGACGCAGAGAGACTCCAAATCTGTCACGTTGGAGTCCCTTATCTGTAAATAAATAGTATATGTACGTCCATGCACGTTTAATGTGTTGCTCTCTGTCCGTGAGTGTGTGTCTGCAAATGTGTTGTGTGTGTGCGTGTGATGCGGTGGTCTATTTTAGGCCAAGGGTAATTCTGTGGAAAAGGCTGTGGTCCCTGTTGCAAAGTAGCACTCTGTCTTGTAGGTGAGCGACTCAGGTTGCACAACAGCTCTTTGTTACATTAATAGCACACGATCAGACAACCTAAAAGCCTAGAGAGACTAGTCTAAGACGTGAAGGCTGCTGGTTCAAATCCCTAGGCAGACAAGAACGATCTGAAAGGCTGAAGTAATTAAACAAAAGCAGTGCTTTTCCCTCCCTTTAGAAAATCTGGTTGAGGTGTTTTCTACACTAGACACCTAATCCCAATCTGGTCAAGTCGATCTGCTCAGTGGTTAACAGCATTTTAGTGTAGTTGAACACTCCAAAGAGTCAATATGGGTTACTTTTAGTGATGAAACGATTTTAAGTTGAAGAAGCACATAAAAACAGGTGGATAGAAGCACCCTTGGGGCAATATCTTGCATCAGGCGCAGCGCAAAGCCCAATACAAGCGTCTTTGCTAGTTGTTAATTTTCCATCCAGCGCCCACGTTGTTTAAATAGCAAATGCACCTGTGCCCATCTTTGCGCCCATGGGTGTGCTGGTCTTATAGGGAGGTGCGTTCAAGTGAATTCTTGGCGTATTGCTATCTTGCGGCAGCGGGAAGTGATCGTCCCATTGACCAAGAAAAACCTGGTCTAAAGTCACTAGCGGACCATTTAATTTTAACAGCAAATTAGTAAAATGCACGTAGGCTCGTGCACAGCGCGCGCACACACTATGCTTGTTACACACACACACACACACACACACACACACACACTGGGAAGCGCAGCAGCTCACAAACATGCAAAAGATTACAAATAAAAATATCTGCCATCATGCACCATGGTACAAACGCGCCTGGCTTTTAACTCTCATGTTGTCCTCGGGTCAAATATGACCCGTTTTTCAAAGTTTCTATTCCAGAAAAAGGGGGTTCTATCAATCAAATTTCCCAAAAATAACACAAATGGGTCCATGCGCTGATTGATGCTGACTACTTTCATGTACACACAGATGAAAATCTGTGATAATCCATACACATATGTTCCTCTAACCTTAACTATTAGTCGAGATAGTTCATCATCTATTTTACTCAAAAATTAGGCATCATTTTAATGTAAATGAGGTTCATTGAACATCAATTCCAAAAAGAAGTGTAAGTAGCACAGAATTGGTTGATAATTTATGGGACTATTTTATGTTTTATAAACAGGCAAACCAAACCGGAAAACAGCAAGTGCATAGTCGACAGGAAGACAATACAAGGGTTAAAGGGAATTGCAGATGACACTAATTGGTTTATTGCATGTTATGCCCAAAACACACCTATGAATTAATGAAGACACTAAGTATAACCCTTTTGAACCATGCGCCCGGCGCACGGACCCTTTCTCCGCCGTCAAACTAGCCAAAGTGGATTTGCACACGCCCTAAACGCACCTGCGCTTCACGCCGTGCGCTTAGATTGTTAAAGTAGGGCGTTTAAAATAGGCCCATGGAGATTGTGACGGGTATTTTTTTTACTATTTTATGAAACTGTATACACTAAATGGTTAATTGTAAAAAATGTACAAATTAATCAGTAATGAAACAACTTGCACCCCTAGTACATTACCCTTGATAACTTGCATAGTAGATGTTATTTCACTGTATTTCACTGCGAAACTGCTTAACTGTTGGTTATGCTAGATGAAAAGTCACCAAAGTCATTAGGACTCATCCTCTGGGGACCAGGAATGTCTGTACCAAATTACATGGCAATCTATCTAATAGTTGTTGAGATATTTCAGTGTGGACCTTTTCAGGCATTTCAATTGACTGAAAACAACCTGATTCAAGACTTTAAAGGTTAGGGTCAGGGACAGAAAGCAATATTCCTTCCTTAAGTGATAGACTTTTAAATGTGAGCAGCACAGAACAATTAGTCTCTACTGCTGATCTCCACCAGCTTTCCACTTGTCACCAGGTTTTACTCTGTAAATCTAAAGTTTGGTGTTAGTGGGAAAGCTTGCATGCCTACCAAACAGCAAAACCACCACAGGATTATGTTTTAGGTTTTAATATTATCTGTTGTTCAAACTGAAGTATACTACCGTAATAGGAGGTAGGCATGTTAACTTTAATGGCAGTACTTAAAGGTGCTCTAAGCGATGTTGGGTGACGTTACTTCTTGTTGACGTTCAAAGTATTTTCAAATAAAACGAGGTTAGCTTCACCCCTCCCTTCTCCTCACACCCTCCCTCCCGTGCTTCCACGCACTAACCCCCCCTACCCCCAAACCCTTCTTGGCGGTTATTGGCTGGAAAGCTGGAACACTGGTTGTGTATGCTTTGTGGTGCAGGTAGGCGCAGTCTGTCTTTGTTGCCGTTTGTACACCGTGGGCTGTCTACAAGAGACCGCGTTTTTTTACAGTGTTTTCTGGGGACAGGCACCTCGCGGATAGTGAGGAGATGTTTGCTGTATGTGACAAAAAAATTTACCGTACAAAACATGTGACATCGCTTAGAGCACCTTTAAGGGGGAGTGTCAGTCACTCTTTCTCCAATTTTACTTTTTCCAGTTAATACAGTAACTCAAATCATACAGCTTTTAGTGACACACTTCAACATGGGCTATTCATTCATTTTCGTATGTGCTGGTTTTCATGCTCAAAGTGGCACTTAATATGAAAGAGCAAAGAGAGCTTTTTTAAAATACTGAGGCAGGGAACTTACGAGCAACATAAAGCTGCATAAATCCATAACTGCAAACCGAGAAACTCCTAAATGACATTGACTTTGATAAATCCCAGAGAAGTTGTGCATACTGGTTATGAACACAACATCACTAAGTATGCATTCAGCGACAGAGAACACAAGTGCTCAAAGGAGAATTTTGAAGCGTAACTCGCGAGAGAAATGGGATGCTTTCTGTCTCAACGCTCCCTCTGATGTTTTGTCAGAGTCGGAATGAACGTGACTGATTCAAAATGTGGATTCATTTCTTGACGTTGGTGTGCTATGCAAGGCGTACACAAATGACTCATCTTTCCTCTGAGACAAGATTCTTTTGTTAAGAGTTTTTTCTTGTCAGAATGAGGCTTCCTCACTATTTTCCTGCTGTTCAATGGCAGGGGTGATGAGCCAGAGCACCTGGGAGGGCGGCAGGCCAGGAAACATGAGGTGCGGAAATGGCGACGGGCCGTCGTGATAGATGCCCTGTCATCTCTGTACCACACCTGATGACACATGTTCAATCTTAGTCCTGCGGCACCTGTTGATGGGGCAGGATGAGATTTCACGCCACTGTGGAGCTGTGTATGTGCATGCGTGCAAGTTAGTGGAAGATATGGACTGAAAGAAAGAAAAATGACAGGGAGAAAAAGTGAGCCGAGGAAAAGGGAATAAAATGAATAGATTGCATGGAATGTAACCTGATATCTGCATTCGGAAACTCAAATTGGAATTCGTCGGCATTGCTTATGCTGAATCACTTGAACGAAAGCCATAATTTTGGCAACGGCACGCTGCCTGAGTCAATGACAACTTGAAGGACAACAGACACAAATGTAATTGTGTCTTGTTTTATGTTTACTCTTCACACGTCTTTCCGACAGCCCTTTCAGTTCATTCTGGTGTGTGTGTGTGTGAGTGGTACTCTAGAATAGATAAGAGCAGTGATGTAAAGCAAATCTGACATGAACCGCATTTTCGAATTCAGCATGACAACCTGCAATGTGAATGTAGCCATTAAAATCCAAAATATATACAGATACAGTACAAGGCCAGGACAATAGAGAGGAACAGAGATGAAGGATTTATTTTTACTTTATTCCTAACGAATGGTTTAAATGAGATTGCAACCAAAATCTATTTATCACTTAAAAAGTATATAACAGTCTACAACCATGCTAGTGGCTCTGTAAGGCTGTACTTGGGCACAGCAGTGTGTTGAGCTAAATGCTAACATCTACATTCTGACATGCTCATGATGACAATGCTAACATGTTGATGTTTAGCAGGTATGCTTACCATGTGTACCACCATTAATGCGTTAGCATGCTAACAGTTGCTAAACAGCACCAAAACACAAAGTACAGCTGAGGCTTTTGCAGGTCTATATTAAACGCTCATGAGATCAAGCAAAGTAAATATAAATGATCCTGTGGGGGACAAAGAGCAACAGTCAGACGGACATTGCGATACCTAGAGCTACGCCTCTACCAAGGCAAAAAATTTAATGTTTATTATTTGGGCTTGGTATAAAACATCATTGGAGTTTTAGTCCATTTGTAATTATCTGTATGTTGTAAATAATAAAAATAAATATAAAGGAGTCAGGAGGTAGTGGAATAGTTACATTAATGCTGCAGTGACATTTTGTCAGTTGTTAAGTGCCTGAAAACCAAACAAAAGAGCCTTTTACAGTAACGCTGCCCTTCTGTACCCCTTCCTGTTAGACAGACAGGTAGCAGTCAGTTGTAATTACTTCCCATCTACCTGCCTGGCTCTAAATCCTGCTTTATTCAAGCTAGAACACCACCAACACTCCACCTCCACCTCTCTCTCCAATTAAGCCCCATGTTTTCATTCCTGCGGGCCTGTCATGGAGCTTGGTCAGGCGCAGAAGACCTCTAAACCCCCATTCATCATCACCCGCAGCTGGCATGAGTCAGCTAAAACCTGCTGCTAACCAGGTCCGTAAATGGCCAGAAATGGCTCCCCAATACTGCCAATACAACTACTACTACTACTATTACTGTTAATATTTTATACATATGCTGTAGATCTCATCTGAAAGAGTAGAGTAGGAAAAATAGGTTGATCATTCGATCATTTCAGCATTATTTGGTTAAATAAGAGCAATATCAAGAAATAAATGTTAAAATGAATGCAAGACTTTACGTCCAGGGGTGGACAAAAAAAGTCAAGAAGTGAAAAAGATGAGCTCTGATGAAAAAATTAAAATCTTTATGCAATGTTTGACAACTGATTAAGTGTCAAATTCATTCTTCCTGGATTTAACCAAGATGCTAAACGTTTGCCCTAATTCTGCCATCTTTATATCCAGCTGAACAGCTTCTGCTGTGACTTCCAGTACTCTCTGGACACAGATACAGCTCTAATCTCTGCGAGTGTTTTAAGTGTGCTCTTGTAGGTTACTTGGGTACATATACAGCAACAACTACGTGACAGTGGTCTGTGTGATAGGGCTGAATTATGGATAGATACTCATAGTGGAACAAAATCTTCCAAAACAATCTGCATGAGTCAGTTAAAAACTGCTGCTAACCCGGTCCATAAACAGACAGAAATTTCTCTCTAGTACTGCTAATATGACTACAACGACTGCTAATATTTTATACATATACTGTAGAAATACAATAAATAAATGTTAAAAGGAATGCACGACTTTCACATTGCAAGTAACCTTATTTTTTTAAAGGTGATAGTGTTTGCTTGCCTAAATGCCTCAGGCATGACTTCCCACAGTCTAGGGAGCCTGATGCCAAAGCACACCTGTCAGCCTTAGGACAGGGAGACTGTCAAAGGATTCTAAAAATCTCTCACTGTCCTCTGGCTCATAAGAAACAGACACTCTGTTTCACATTTAACGGTTACTGCATAAGTCCATTTGACTTCACCCATCACGATTAATGTTAGTATTCAGCTGAGCAGAATGTCAGTCCATGCAGCTGTCTGCACTGTGTATTTCTTCTCCTAGAAACAAGTTATTTCTTAATGGAGGAAAACAGGAGAAAGTAGCTGATCTGTCAAAGACAGAGCTAAGGCTTTTAGTGGTTTTCAATACGGCCAGGGGTGGACAAAACAAAAACAAGAAGTGAAAAAGATGACCTCTGATGAAAAAAATGAAAAACTTGTTTATGCAACGTTTGACAACTGATTAAGTGTCAAAGTCCATTCAGCCTCTGTCATGTTTCCTGGGTTTAACCTTAAAATGTTTGTCCTATTACTGACATCTTTATATCCAGCTCAACAGCTTCTGCTGTGACGTTATATCTTACATTGCTCTCTGGACACAGATTGAGCTCTAATCTCTGAGAGTGTTTTAAGTGTGCTATTGTAACCATTCTAGGTTACTTGACAGTGGTCTGTGTGATAGGGCTGAATTATGGAGAACTTCTCGTAGTGGACCAAACTCTTCCAAAACAAACTAAAACTCTCAATCTGTATTTCCTATTTGAGGGGAACACTGTCTACCTTTAAAGACAAAATACAGCTTGAGTCCATTTTGTAATTTTAATCACTGAGAAAAGCCATGGTCATATGATTATATGCAGCTGCAGAGCGTTTTCTAATAGAAGAATACTTTAGATTTCATTTCATTCTAAATTAGACTTATTACACACCAGAATAAACTGCAAGTATAAAAGGGAAAGTAGTGAGCAACACTGTTTCATGTCAGTTTGCAAATGAAATTAAAACTAAATTAAATGTTGATTTGGTAGAAAAATTCTGGTTTATGAAATAATAGATACAGTGATTTGAAAGTAACCCAAGCACAGTGCTACAATTCATTACATTATCAAAATGCACAGATGCATCTTTTCCCAACAGGGTCAATCATACTTAACCCTCATGTTGTCCTCGGACCCGTTTTCCTATATCAATGTTGTTTGTAATTACCCCAAAATAACATGATTGATTCCACACAACACTCTACTAAAATCTCTACTTTCATAATTTTTGGGGTTTCTTATTCAATTTTATAGCATTTGAAAAAAAAACAAATTTCTGCTTTTGTAACTCAAATATTAGGTATAATTTCCTATTAATGAGGTTTATTGACCCTAAATTCCAAAAATAACTGTAAAACTAAAGTTAATAAATTAGTGTTATGTAGTATTGAAAACGTCAAAAAAAGTGACAACATTGAATAACAAAAGCATCAAAAGTGATGAAAAAAAGGAACAAAAACGTAAGAAAAAGTTGAAACATCAATAAAAATCATCAACAAAGTGGAAGGACAACACAAGTGTTAAACATGGTTGTTCTCAACATGCTATGACTAGACAGAGAGAGAGAGAGAGAGAGAGAGAGAGAGAGAGAGAGAGAGAGAGAGAGAGAGAGAGATAGATAGATAGATATTATTGTCATTCAACGTTACAGAACATGCAGATGTGAACGAAATTTCGTTCCACTTGCTCATAAATACTGCTTTAACTAAAAAAAAAATAAAAAAAATTAATACAAATGCTACAGAGTGTTATTTTAACATTAAAGGATGACACTAAAAAAGGAGTTAGACAGCAGCATGAATATTAAAATTGCACATATTAATTGGCAGCATATAAAAAACATTTTCAAAAATTAGATACTGCCGTTGCATGCTTAGAAATAAATACTGATGACATTCATTTAGATACAACCACAGCAAAGTCACACACACACACACACACACACACACACACACACACACACACACACAGACTGACCTTAGAGGCAGAGGTGGTGTCCACGGTGGAGGAGGTGATGGCAGTGGAGGCCTCGCTGACGGTGGTGCTCGAGAGCTGCTCACCCATGGGTTTTGACATCATGGAAGCACCCTGCGGCCTGGACAAGAACACACACACAGAGAAAAGGTAAACACACCTTTTTCTAACCTGACATGGTGTTTATATACATCCTCTGGGTGTTTTAAAAGATCATTTTTTGGGGGCATTTCCACCTTTAATGGACAGGACAGCTAGGTGAGAAAGGGGCGAGAGAAGAATAGGACATGCAGGAAATTGTCACAGCTCGGACTCGAACCCTCGACCTCTGCGTCGGGGAATAAACCTCTATGTATATGTACGCTTGCTCTACCATCTGAGCCCGGCCACACTCTTCTAGTTGTTTTTGGAGAGATTTTACTGGTCAGTGCCTCACACTTTTTTCCAGTGAGGGCTGGGTGGCTAGGCCATAAGGCAGCACTAAAGCAGGGTGACTCTGATTCTGCCTTGAGTTCTCTTTATTTGACAGTCTATTATTTAGAAAATTTGAGAAATAGAGAGAGAAAAAAAGGTCGCTTGTGCTCATTTACTGTATGTGTGGCTCTAAATGCGTTTCCATTTGGGTTCCACAAGCATTTGCTATTCAGCTGCATCTCTATTGTTGGTGAAATCTCAGTCTGAATCCTTACAAATGGTTTCTCTTCATTTTGGTTATTACTGTACAATGTGTGAACTACAGCTCATTATCATCGTTTGTAACAGATGTAAAAGACTCAAGTAAAGTAACTAAGTATGTAAAATAAATAAGACATCGAGGAGAAAAGCATCTGTGAGGTGTGCTAAAGTGTGATGAGGAAATATCTGGATAGAGAATGCCAGATTGTGTGTGTGTGTGTGTGTGTGTGTGTGTGATCTATCTCCTTT
Source organism: Percina caprodes (assembly GCA_013375575.1). Lineage (NCBI taxonomy): Eukaryota > Metazoa > Chordata > Actinopteri > Perciformes > Percidae > Percina > Percina caprodes. The sequence continues at coordinate 3,693,078 of JABXJD010000001.1, forward strand.
TGCACCCTCAGGTTAGCTCAGTCTTTTATTTTAAATGACTGTTTCACAACAGGAAGCTGATAAATAGACTTACCAACCAGATTCACAGCAGAACAATAAAAAGTGCACACAACAGCAGACTGTTATGTAACTGTCTACTCGTTAACATTTCTGCATCTAGTACAGTACATAACAACCTTTTTTTCAAACTGACCGCCATGCAATCTAAGGATATCCAACAGTTTATGAAAAGATTTTACAAGCAAAAAGGATCACGTAACTTTTTTAACCAATTGAAGACCAAAGCAGTGACATGCAGTATGTTATTCATGTGGATAGCAACACAGTCAGTAAGATACCTAATTTAGGTTAGTGACAGTCAGTCACGACAGTTACGGAAACACGGGGAAAGGCGAGCTTGCTTTGTTTTGTTTTTAATTCACTTGGAACATCAAGAGAAGTGACCATGCAGGAACTCATAGTTCACCTTTAATCTTAAAATTGCATCTCAAAGGCTGCTTCTCCATTTATTCATTAATTTACTTGATGTCTAACACACTTCACCTCGAACACATTTGCGAACCTGCTACAATACAATATGAACACATCCTCTTGTCTGCAGTCTTTTCCAGCAGCATTCACTGGAGGTCATGTTCTTACCCATTTTTTAAGACAAGCGGCATGTTTTAGATGGCTATGTTTTATCAGTTGTCAAGGATACAGGAAGAGCATGAGGCTTTTCCAGTTCATTGCCAAAAGCAGCTCCACAGCTCCAACAACTACGGAGTGCTGCTTATGTTTGTTAAACAATTAAACAGTGTATTTTACAGGTTTACCAATAAGTTACCAATACTAATGGAGCTTTGAGTAGAGCTTCCTCTTATTGTTTGTCCTTTTCATTTGTCGTTTGTAAAATCAGTCAATTTAGTTCACCTTTGATACGTACTGCCCTTTGCTTGTCCAATTCATGTGAATTTTAAATTGCAGCCCAGTTTTATTTTTCATTTTTTATGTGTAACCCTGAAAGACTTGCAATAACTTAGTAGAAGCTACGGAGGATCCTAATAAAGATTAATGAATGATGACGAATATACTGCACTGATACCAGTTTACCGTAAATGAAACTGGAAATTCTTAATATTAGAAAAAAAAAGACTTTTCTCTCTCTCTCTCACACACACACACACACACACACACACACACACACACTTACTTGCTGGCTACACTGAGTATCTCTTTGCATTCTGACAGCCCTGTTATTGCCCCTGTCTTACTGTGGTGCGACAGATGAGATGTTCCACGCTGGATGTTTTTATTGTCACCAGATTGTGTGTGTGCATGTAAAGCTGTCTGATTAGTTCCAGAAGGGAAAACACTGGCTGTGTAATGCATTCTTCCATCCAAGAATCCTTACTAATTACCGCTCACTATATCCCTCTTTGACACACAACCCTCTATCTTTTCAAATAAATCCACACATTTGACACACAAACTGCTGTTTTAGTGAACAAATTATGCTCTAGTTTGTTTGATTAACATATATTTCTACAATCTATCACAGTTTTGGTCTCTTTTTCACTTTTTCTTTTTCACTTATCTTACATCTTGGTCTTACTTTTTTACCTTGTGAAGATTTTGTTTTTCTGTTGCAGCCATCCTCCTGTATTTAACTCTCTTTTTTTTTCTCATAAAATCAGCCGACTGAATGCACTCTCATCTCCGCCCTCTATGTTGCAGGCTGCACTCAAACACACCAACACAGCCACTAGTTTCAGTACATTACCAACTTCTATCTGCAGATGCATAATGTAAATCTCTTGGATGTGACGTGGGAGGGTTTAGAGAGAAAGAGAAAGAGAGAGAGAGAGAGAGAGAGAGAGAGAGAGAGAGAGAGAGACATTGCCTCTTATCTTTTTGCTGTCAAGAGAATTTCATGCAAACATTTGAAAGGTCAGGAACTATTAAATGTAAATTAGATGCATTTTCATCAAAGTCAAAAGACAAAATAATGCATTCACCAGAACTACTTTAAATAGAACTGATTTTGAAAGATGGTTAGTGTCAGTGAAAGTCATTCTCTCAATATCAGCTAATGTTATAATTGAAAAACATGGACAGGCATAACAAAACTTAAGCACTCAACCGACCAATAACACTTTGCCTTCAGTGTACAATAGGACATTCTTTACAAAAACATCTGTCTTTATGTGTGACATTTGGGGGATTTTGTTGAATCTCTTTGATATGCAACCTTTTGCAAAGAAGCAGCTGAAAGGTAAAAGTGACTGAAGAGCAAGAGACAGCAAGAGTGTTTGTAACCTTCTCGTTGAAAGAAAGCAGCAGACAGGGGTAATAGAGACTGAAATGGAAGTGGAGATGAAGTAAAAGACTTCGATTTCAGACCGGTGCGTTGCAAGTAGCTTTAGGGCTGAGTAAAGTCCATGTAACAACAAATGCTCCAACACTGGGAATCAACAAGGAATTACAGTTCATCGACTTATTTTGTACATATCCAAATTCCACTAACAGTAATTCCCCAGCTTGTAACACTGCAAGAACTCATTCAATAATACATACAGTAAGCTTTTCAACAATGCATGGAGCAGCTTTTAACCCTTGTGTTGTCTTCCCGTTAACCATGAACTTGCCCTTTCAGGTCAAAATTGAATTTTTTTCTGTACTTTTCTAATGTTTTTGCCGATTTTTCTGATTTACTTGTCACTTTTTTCCAGCTTTTGGCGCTTTAAAAAAAAAAAAACTAAGCTGGTTTAATAATAGGTTTTACACTTATTTTTAGAATTCATGGTCAACAAACCTCATTTGGATTAAATTATACATAAGTTTTTAGTTACAAATGCAGAAATTATTAATTATTTTAACTAATAGTGAGGATGTTGATGTAATGTTAAAGTTTAGTCTGGATACTGTTTTAAAACCATAAAAAAAAAGAAAAAATTCAATGAAAGTAATCATTAATTTTACCTGAAGAATGTTGTATGGAATTTGGTTGAAAGAAATCCATATTTCTGATATAAAAGACATTGAAACGGGTCAATTTAACCCGAGGACAACACAAGGGTTAACTGTTTTGCTTAAGGGCACGCTGAGTGTAGCAGCTGAGGGGGCAAAAGCTTTATTTGCGTAATTTTCTGGCCAAGATTTTCCCAGTTGGTCTTATTATTTCAGTTTAAAACATCCCGTTACATCAACAATTCTGACCTTAAGAGTATTAGCACAAACACACAAGTCAATCCCAATTCAAACTAACTTGGAGCGTTGCTTTTTTGCGTATATGTCACACATAGTAACAATATTTTGGCATGTGGCGTCACCGGTTATTCTTCTTTATGCAACAGCAATCTGTTATTCTGGAACAAGACACCTCAGAAGCCACTGGCCAATTAGAATTAATGGTGTCAACACTTCACTGAGTGATGAATTTTGCAGCAATGAAAGGAAGCAATGTAGAGAAATCAACTCATCTACCCAAAATGCACTGGCTGTTGTTTAACCACCCAACCCAAAGACAATCCCTTGAAGTGACTTCAAAAGCTAGAGGCTTTAGAGATAAACTCTGAAAGCCTCACACTCACAGCTCATCATTAAAAAAATACACAGAAACATGGGAGCAAATATCAGGAATGACAGCTGAAAAACAAACAACGTTCAGCTTCTGTGAAAAACCTTTCAGTGAATGCAAACACACCATTTTCTGTCTAGCCTTGCTGGAAATATAATTCTTGTTGTCCATCTCTGGCGTGTACAAATTACTGTGAGGAGAAGAGGAAAAAAAAGTGGAGGCAAATACTACCCAAGGACCAACACTTAAGACGTGCACTTAGTAGCCCCGTGAGAGTATGACAGGGCAGGAACCCAGATGTAAAGGGTACTGCTTATTAATCCCACTCAGCAATATTGGCCACGAGTCAAAAGTGAAACTACAGAACGGGCTAGAGGCCATTCATCGGCTCATCATCAGCAGGAAAAGCATTTCGCTTCCTCTAGACATGTCTGTGGGAGTAAAAGGCAGCCATGTTAAGAACAGAGAGGCCACAAAAGGAGATTTAATCACACAGGCAAAATAATTATCGTGAGGATTCTGACAGGACTTTTCCTGCCTTAAAATGATAGCTCTCACAAGAAAACCGGAAAAAGTCACTTAAGACTCTTAAAAGCTTTTGATAAACTCCCACAACCACAGCTATATCTAAAACACACATACAGCTGCAACATAATATGTCACAAATCAACCCAATGGCCGCCCACTTTAGGCACAGCTGACATTTAAATGCAGCCAGTTTCTCACCGTACAGCTTAGATTCTGCAGATCAAGATGATCAGAAATGTACAATTTTCTAAGAGAAAAACATAGGTATTCTTGACCTCAAACAGAGTGGATATCATCATTGTAGCACTGACACATTGTTGAACCCAATTTACTCCCCATTCTCAGTCAAGACAACACTTCAAACTTTCTTTTAAACACTTTATGTTGGTAAGGACAGCCAGTGTCCCCATTTCAAAAGATGTACTGCTTGCAATTACGGGTCTCCAAATAAATCCTCCGAGCGCATCTCCTCAAACTTTGTTTCCCTGACACTTCTGTCTTAACAAATCATTCAGTGAGATCTTCCTCCATGACTCTAATGGGGCTAAAGTGTCTTATGCTGCATGCGGGCAGCAATGCCTTTCATTGATGTCTGTCTTTTTTCCTTGTCAATTGTTTTGTGATTTTCTATATATTTTTTTCAAACATGGTGTGAAACTTGCTGCGTGTTTGATACGAGTGTCACAGTTGTAAACGTTTTGTGTATTAAAGTAAAAGTTCAACATTTTGGCACTTATTTCAACAAATTCTATCTTTTACTTTTTGTTGGAAATGTGTGTATTCAATTATAAGTTTATAACTGAGGTCATAATTAAAGTAATATTCTCAAAGATTTAAGAACTAGAGAATGAAACTAGTGAAACAAGTTAAAGTGAAATCCAAAAACACACCTGCAAAAGAGAAAGAAATGGAGATGTTCGAGATTCCAACATTGTGCTGGACTACATCATGTTGAGAAGAAATTTAAATAGAAACACCTCTGAATATAATGTAGACCAGTACAACATGTTTTACCTTTATGACAAACAAACCAAAAACATCATAGGCATCATAAAAGTAGACCTCATGGCACATCAGATATATTGGATTTCATCAAGTTGTACAAGTCTACCTAATTACATAAATAAGCAACAAGCCAGCATCAGAAGTGTTTGATTTATGCATTTACTTATTTTTGAAGAACAAACCGGCTACCAATTACCCCCTGCTTCAAGTCTTCATGCAAGCAATCATGAGATTTTTATTCTCCTCATCCCAAAGTTCTCATCTCTAAGTTCATTTATTAACTGTTGTACCCACTGTAAGATAGAAAAGAAAGAAGGTAAATCAATCAAGATGAACTATGTTTTGGATATTAAAAATTAGAGCGAATGAGACCATGCAAACCATTTAACACCCCCCCCCCACACACACACACACACACACACACACACACACACACACACACACACACACACACAGCTGCTATGGCAACAACAGTCAACCAAAGCATTGCCATGCCGCTGCCCCCCCTTGGTGCACCATGTGTTCACTCATCACATTGCTGGCGTAGCTCCTCTTAAATCACCGGATCCCATATCAATGAGCAGGGGACGGGTCAGAGACATAAAAAAAAAAAAAAGTGAAATACAAGAGAGAGAACAGAAAAAGATCTGCAGAACATGAAGATCATCATGGGAGAATAACATGGAGGAATAGTTAGGAGAAACACACGTGACAAAGGGGAAAGGCATGCCAGGTGACAGCCAGGAATTCTTTTTACCACCATTTATAGAAGGGAAGGTTTCACCAATGCAGGCTCTGTTTCAGCAAATTTAAGCTTTTATTTGTCCCTGCAGAGCAGTTAACAAGTTGACAAAGAAATGTAGTTGCAAGTGTAACAAGTTAAATGGGAGTTTAAAATACAAAAATGAACACTGATAGATTAAACAATACTTAATGAGAGAAATAGGATATTGCTTTAAAATTAGTCTTGAAACCAACACTAGTGCATGCCTATTAAGTGATGACAGATTTGTGTCATGTTGTGTAACACAGTTAAGCAGTAAATTAAAAAGTCAGGGTACTTTAGGATTAGAAATAAAGCCTATGATAACATAACAAGTATGGGAATGAAATGAGGGGAAAAAACCGCAACAATTAAAATCCACTAGTTGCAATGCTACAAATTTCCGGGTTTTCCATTACCCTGGAGCTGACGACAAGAACGACAGACAGACAAGGTGCGATGAGACTTAGACACACTTAAGATGCAGACATACTTAAACCCAGACATCAGCAGCCAAGGAACTCATTCCATTGCTCATGCTGCCAAAATAAGAGCTGATAAGGTACTCCTAGGAGCTGTAAAGTCCTGACACTTTAGCCACTTTAATCCGTGATAACCCCTGGTGAGCAGGCCCGCTGACGCCGGCCGCCATACACGCCGCGCCCTGTTGCTCATAACGCTCTCAGATGGAGTTTCAACTCTGCTTTGATGGCCTGCGAGCTGATGCCTCCATCGAAGTTGACATCAAATGAAAATAGAAGCCTGGTTGGTGTAGCTCAGAGCCAGTGCTTAAAAAGCACCGCAGTAAATGTTTTGAATAGCTCCTAGGGGCCGCAGTTGAAATTGTTTCCCTTGTATTGTTTGCAGTGGTGCGATGATAATTGGATAATTAGGGTTCACAGCTTTAAAAAAAAAAAAAAAAATTAAAAAAATGGTGGGTGGGTATGTATGTAGCCTACTACATACATTAATGGTAATTACATAATCTTTGTTTTGAACCGTACATTGTAATTAGATGAGAGGGATTTCATGAATATTTACAACCAAACATGTAACTACAACACTACCATTATCATTCCACCATTATGAATGAGAAGACACAGGCAAGGATGATGAGAAAGTTGTAAAAAGCTATCTAAAGTATTAAACTAAAGCCCGATAGGAATAACACGCACAAGGCCATTGGCCGATGTCCTGTGAAAAAAAAGAACTAGGCTTTAGCAATCCCGTCTTATTGAACTTTTTAATTAATGGACACAAATAAAGTAGATCCCGACATGGCTAAATCCTTGCTACAGATCTGTCTTTAAGAACAAAATCAGTAATTCCTCAATGTGAGGAGAAAATCAGTTTTAGTGACCAAATATCACTCAAATTAAAATGTAATCTTAAAAGAAATAGTTGTTGACACTTTGGGAAATACGCTTATTTGCAGAGCTTTGAGAATATAGATACCAGTCATATGTCTGTGCATTAACTATGGAGCTAGAATCAAGAGGCCATTAGCTTAGCTTAGCACAAAGAGTGTAAACAGGGGGAAACAGCTAGCCTGGCTCACTCAAAAGTTCAACAAACTCTGCCTAGAAACAGTGTTTATCCGTCCACAAAGCACTTCAGAGTAGCATCTCCACTGGTTGCATGGCAACGTCATGGTGGCAAAAACAACGTGCTCGTCTGATCTCAGCCAAAAACATATTTTTGTTGTTGTTTTAACATTTCTGTTTGTGTACGTACTCAACAAATGAGATATTATTTCTTAATGAGTGAGCTTTAAAGGTTTTTGTACACAAAGAGCCAGGCTAGCTGATTTGTCCTGCTTCCAGTCTTTATTCCAAGCTAAGCTACTGTAAATGCCTTCCGGCTCCTGCACTATATTTAACACAGACACATGAGAGTTGTATTGATCTGATCTAAATCTCAGCATGAAAGCGAATGAGTCATTTTGTGAAAAATGTCCTTTAATACGGACATGTCTTAGTTTTTGGAAGGCATCGTGGCTGATTAGACCTTTCTTTATCCTCATCATGATCATGATTAGAGACTTAAGTACATTTTATTTTTACAGTGCAGTAAAGTTACACTTCTTAAAGGTCCCAGGACATGGTGCTTTTTTATAGGCCTTAGTGGTCCCCTAATACTGTATCTGAAGTCTCTTTTATATAGGCCTTAATGGTCCCCTAATACTGTATCTGAAGTCTTTTATATAGGCCTTATTGGTCCCCTAATACTGTATCTGAAGTCTCTTTTATATAGGCCTTAATTGTCCCCTAGTAATGTATCTGATGTCTCTTTTATACAGGCCTTAGTGGTCCCCTAATTCTGTATCTGAAGTATCTTTTATATAGGCCTTAGGGGTCCCCTAATACTGTATCTGAATTCTCTTTTATATAGGCCTTAGGGGTCCCCTAATACTGTATCTGAAGTCTCTTTTATATAGGCCTTAATGGTCCCCTAATACTGTATCTGAATTCTCTTTTATATAGGCCTTAGTGGTCCCCTAATACTGTATCTGAATTCTCTTTTATATAGGCCTTAGTGGCCCCTTAATCCTGTATCTGAAGTCTCTTTCCAAAAATTCAGCCTTGGTACAGAATTACAGCCATTAGAGCCAGTTCCTCAATGAGCTTTCCTTAGGATGTGCCATTTCAGTGTGCTTTAAATACTATTAAGGAGGAGACATGGGGGCAAGGTGGAGGGTGGGGGTGTGGCCTTGACCAACTGCCATGTTTTGCTCATTTGAAAGCCATGATGTGTCTCTCTTTCTCATGGGCGGGCCAAATTCTCTAGGCAGGAAAAGCAGAGAAAAGGGAGGTAACCTTTTCCCTTATGACCTTTAAAAACAAGCTTACATCTGAAGGTAATCATACCATGGGAAATGATCTTAAGAGTCTGTTTTAAAAATAAAAACCAAGAAAACTTCAGAAAAGGCCCAAGTGCTGATGTGGGACCCAAAGGTAACAAGCATAGATTTTGTACCCCAATACAGCTTGTTCAACATCTCCACGAAACATCGTTCAACACTATATATATATATATATATATATATATATATATATATATATATATATATATATATATATATATATATATATATATATATATATATATATATATATATATATATATATATATATATATATATATATATATATATATATAATATTGGACCCAATTAAATATAGAAAAAGTACTGTATTTTCAGTCTGATGAATTCTGATTCATTGCAGGTGACCAGGATTCATTCACAATCTTTATTTTCTTCTGGCAATTTTTTCATGAAGCTCTTTTAATCAATATTCACATGTGGGTTTAACCAGTCTTCCAAAGCCATAATATATTACCCTCAAGGACATTCTTTACTGAGTATGAAGTTCGATGCTGGCTGATTGTGCTCAGATGTGCCTTGCATAATCACTGCAATTAATGTCCTCGAGTGTATCACTGTGATATTACACTGAAGCACAAAGTAATACAAGTATTCTAAGTGTACATCCTCTAACCACTTTTATCTTGTGCAGGTCCAACCATCTATTTTTTCCACTTTTCACAAGCTCACGTAGACAAGTACATCAATGGCTGAAGTGCAGTGTGTGTGTGTGTGTGTGTGTGCGTGTGTGTGTGTGTGTTGCACAGACACATTATCATAGCAGCTTGGACAAGCCTGCTTCACGCCCACGCAGCTGCTAATATGACAGATCCAGCAGAACATAGCAAGGAAAAATGTAACCTGGTTCCTCCTTGTCTTCCTTGTCCAGAATGGGGAGATAGACTAAAATAGTGAGAGATAATGAGGGGGGAGGAAAGGGGGGGGGGGGGGTTTAACATGACAGCAAAGCAAGAAAGGGGTTTGAGTGATGCAAAGTGCAGAAGTAGAAGAAAAAACAAATGACAGTAAGGAGTCGGACGAGGAAGCTCAGTGACCAATGGGAGATATAAAAGACGCAGGAAGTTGTGTATCTGTGTTCAGATGTTTCGTCGAGACAGACTTAAAAAAAAATGTATGGTAATATTGCTTTTCTGGCAGCCAGATACATTGGAATCTGCCACAAAATTAGAAATCATTACATCAGAGCCTCCATCATACACATTTATTGGAATTTATTTTGCATAATTCATGTTTTTTTTCCTCCATTCTTGTTGCATCCATCCTTCATACATTCTCTCAAGTTCACATTGATTGTGTAACCAATTCAAAATTACACAAAAGAACAGACAGCAAGACGCATGTCTAAAGAAGGAAGAGAAATAATAGTGAGGCGGTAAAGGAAAAAGACAGAAAATGAGATAAATATAATAAAATAGTAAAGAAAGAGAAAGTGAGAATGAAACAAGCAGAGTTCTGAGGAAAGAGTGATAAGAGCTAATATAAAGAATGGGGAAGACAGAGAAGGCAAACTGCCAGAAAAAGGTGACCGGGGTGGACAAATGGAAATAGAGGGAACAGGAAATGGAAAAGTATGAGACGGTGACAGGAACAGAAAAATGAAGAGGTGAAATGCAAAAAAAGAGGGTGCTAGAAATGGAGCTGAGAATTCACTGTGCAGTGAAACACCATTACATTTTAATGTGTCTCTTCATTACATTAGCAGCTACAGAAGCTAATTGCTCTTTACTGAATTAGTCAAATTTGTGCAGGAAAACTTACAACATGACATGGTGTTAGATGATCTGCATATATCTAAAAACAGATTCAAAGATAATTCAAATGTAAAAAACATTACCAGTATATTAACTTTCAAATAGTGCAGGCGCACATGTACGGAGGTTTATTCCTCGATGCAGAAGGTGCAGGGTTTGAATCCGACTTGTGATGGTTTTCCTGCATGTCTTCTCTCGCTCCCCTTTCATGTCTGAGCTGTCGTGTCATTAAAGGCGGAAATTCCCATAAAAATCTTTAAAAAAAATAAAAATAGGGAACATACAGTACCTAAAAATATTTGAGTAATGTTCACCAAGAGCTAGACCATCCTTTAATTGAGGTATGCGTGGGGAACTCAAAGCAGAAAAGAATGAAATCCTTGAAGGGCTTGTTGTTCTAATTCAAAATCTTCCGAGTTATTAAACTCCGTACGTAAACACCGCCGCCGACTTGAGCTTCAACGTTACAAGTCATTTAATTTTCAACGGAAGCCGGCTTCTTTCAACTGCAGGACGCGGCAAATCAGTCACATTTTGTGCGTGTTGGGCAACCAAAGCGTCAAGCTGAACGTTGAAGTTTGGTCAACTTCATGGCTATGAAGACTCAGAACTTCAGAAGCACTGGCTAATCCCAGAGAAACATACAATGTAAACTTCAGTTCCTACCAAAACATTAGTTCTGAGAAAATGGAAGAAAAGCTCATCATTGCTGTTGCTGGGTTCCCTATAATTTATGATGAGACTTTGTTTGCGTATAGGGACAAGTTAACGCTACCTGCCGGTCACATGGTCTCTAACCAGTCCGCTCACAGTGAAGTCCTGCACGGATCAACAGAGGTTAGAGTCTGGCGGCTGCTCGCTCTGCCTGCATTCTGCTGCGGTTCAGTGGCTAACGAGTGAGCTAACTGCTAACATTGCCGCGACTAACTAATACAAATTCTGTCATTATATATGTAATTTATTAAAGGTTTCTAGTGTCAAGGTATTGGCCGTGCAATGGCTGTTTGTGCTTTTTCTTCAATTGTGTTTTAAACATGATTGAACATAGAATGCTGACACGTTAGAGCAGCCAAAGTGTGAAAAGCTTCCCCATACTTTTGACAAGTGTCCTCGTTGTGTAGCCAACATTGGAGCCAAAGTGTATGCTTTATTATGTTGACACTTTCATTAAAGCACATTCTGAATACTGGATAACAGAGATGTTCTGATTTTTTTCCTTCCTGATACCCAAATTTTTATAACGCTGATACTGAGTACCGATCTAATACCAGCATGAAAAAAAAGTACACACACACACACACACACACACACACACACACACACACACACACACACAAAAGTTTGGGGTCACTTACAAATTTCCATACCACTCCTTTATAGACAGAATACCAGCTGATCTGGGTGGGTGGCTGGCCTTTAATGCAATATCTACATCGCCCATTATCAGAAACCATTCAGTCTTCCAAAGGCACATTCTGTTCACTAATCTGATATCATTAAAAAAAACTAACTAGAAAAACATTTGAGAACCCTTTGCAATTATGTAAGCACATAAAGTAATCTGAAAACTGCTGCCCTGGTTAAAAAAGCAATGCAACAGATCTCAGCGTGTAATCTGTCTACAATGGAATGTGTGTGTGTATATATATATATATATATATATATATATATATATATATATACATACATACATACATACATACACACACACACACACACACACACACACACACACACACACACACACACGTATATATACTGTGTATATAGCAATGGTGCCTCTGCAAAATAGCCTCGGGAAGGAACTTGTTTTGGTACGTGTACGTTCAAAAGTTGTTTGCAACAGAAAACTCAGATTGGACAGATAGTCTAGCTCGCTGTCTGGATTTACCCTGCAGAGATCTGAGGAGCAGTTAACCATAGTCCTCATGCATCCACCGGAATTTAAAATGCCAACACAAATAAAGGGGAATGTAATGGACATCCGGCCAAAATGAGGGACATCCGGCGGAATAATCCCGGAAATTAAACATCGTCAATCCAGACTATGCATCTAAACAGTAATGAAAAACAATACGCTATAACTTGTGAATGATCAAAACTCATTCATTAAATTTGAGGCGTCCTCAGCATATTCCCTCGACTGAATAACAGTTTAATTTAGTCAAATTAGAAATATTACTGCAGAGCAGAGCCCTTTAAATATCAGCTGAAGCTCTGCGGCTTAGTGAACGACCTCTTCAATTCAAAGCCAGGAGGTTAACAGCACTGATCTCAGGTCCATGAGCTTGAGGTTGAAAGCCTCACAGTCTCCCACTTATGCAGCTGTGGGGTTTCAGATCCAGATGGAAGATGAAGTAAAAGTTAAAGGAGAGTCATATGAAAGCCTCCTGTGTGTGACCCGGATTATGAGCTATTTGGTCAATACGTGTTCAGTTTTACAAGGCCTGCACACCCACGCATAACTTTTCAGTTATTCTGGCTGATAAGACATTTCTTCAGGTTTCAGTGTGGTGAAGCTATGATCTGTAAATTACCAAACTCCATACACACAAAAGACATGTACAATTGTTTCACAATAAAAAAAATATTTATTTATTACTTTTTCAAACAAAATGAAGTTTTGAATGAATTCCAGGATGCATCTTTTGGTTACATCGCTGTTATGTGACCAGGATAATGTAATAACACAGGTACACAGCCTATGACGTGAACCACGCCTCTATATTATCATAAAAAGTTTTCCGGACCTTAGCTAATATTAGCAATTAATTGCGGTTGAAGAAAAAAAATTCAAATTACACAATTGTTATAACAATAATTGTTACAGACCTACACACCCACATGGGGCTAATCAGCCAAAATTCTGGGGGTTATTTTGTGTCTCCGGTGCTTCCACTCGCATACAACCTTGGAAAAAGATGAGGTGAGATACAAGTTTCTGAATGTCCTCTGCCTTTAGTCTCTGTTAATACCTATTATAATTAAACCTATAAAAAATTACATATATACACAAGATCACAGCAGGACAAGGCAGTCACACACACACACACACACACACACACACACACACACACACAATCGGAGATATTATTTAAGTAACAGAAGGCAGACTGTAACCCTGAGGAAGCCTGGCTAGTGGGGGAGCTGATGGGTGAATATATTTAGTACTTAAAGGGGAACTATGCAGTGTTTATTAGCTTAATTTACCGTAACTGAACAGCTTCAGAGTCATTGGAGCCTGTGAGCAGAAAAACCACCCATGCAACTTTTAGCCAGCGAGTCGGCCTCAGCATCAGGAAGCTTTGCATGATATCAGGTCTCGCGATTTAACTTATTGCTACACGGCACTGCACACATACGCCCAGGAACTGGCTAACAATGTAGCAACTCCCTCGCATTATCCTTTCACATTATTGTTATGGCTGAGCCTTAACAAAAACAAAAAAAAGAAGCAGAAAGCTAGGAAACCATTGTCGGAAGAACAGAGAAAGAGGAAATGGCAGACTGACTGAGCGAGGAGTCAGACACATGTAAACAAAGGGAGCTGCCAAATATCTATTCTGAAGCTGTAGGGGGAGCTCTATGGAGAAACCAGCAAGCAAAAAGCGAGAAAACAGCAAAGAAATGGCCAAAACTACATAGCGCCCCTTTAATATGTAAATATTTTTATAATGAGTGATACACTATCTACTATAATCTGCATTCACAACTTTCTTCTTTATTGCGAGACGTGCTGGATGTCAGGCTAAGCCAGACTATCACCTAAAAAAACAGCAAGAACCATACTTTAACAATATGCAGCTTTAAAATCCCAAATGTGAGAGTCACAAAAAAATACACCATTTTGATCCTTCTATTCCTACAGCAATGATAACTAAGTTCAATAGCACCATGATGGCTGCAAAGGAATGAATTCAATTGTGTTTTTTTAATGTTTCATGATCTCGCCAAATGTATTCTGCAAGCAGACATTCAAATTCTCCTCACTAGGGTATATGCAGGTAGATTTGAATAGCTGAGAGAAATGGAAGACGGGCTGGAACATACAGAGCTGCAGTCTGCACCTAGACAGTGGACTACAACACTGAAAACATGGGAACACTGTCAAATATTTCTCTGTGATTATGTGAGTTATATTTCACCCAAACTGGTTCACAGTGCAGGGGCAAGATGTTGAGTTATTTTTCCAACAGCACACACCCACTAACAAATTAAAATCCCTGTGCACACATTCCTAAAAAGCCTTTTTTTTCTATATTCAGGCTAGAGGATGTATTTATGCAAAAATCCAGCAGGCTTATTGACCTAAATCCCAATTTGAGGCAGCAAGAGGAAATAGCGTCCCATCTATTGTACCTGAGACCTTAGAGACGGTCTCTATTGTGGTGAAAGTCTGGTGTCGGGTTTAGCTACTGGCAGCAAATCTTTGTCCACAACAGGCATGAGTAAGCACTCTGACCTTGTTATTTCACAGAGACCTGCGCTTACCAGGTCTCGTAGGCTACGTTCAGACTGCAGGCAAAAGTATCCCAAATGTTTTTGCTCATATGTGACTCAGCTCTGTTGTATTTCTATAACAGTGAACAGCACAAACCACGTAGAATCTAATATTGTTAATTGAGAATTAATTTTGGCCACTCTCATATGTAATCATATGTGATATCTAAATCAGATACATAACCGATTTCTTTTAAATGTGACCTCAGTCTGAACGGTCACATCGGAAATTATGCGATTTTCACATCACTCGCTCACTTATTGACCCACCCCTGTTGCCAGCCAATATAAACTAACTACTAGACGCTTTTGCAGCGAGATGGGTCGCCTGAACCAAGTGTCTTGCTGCGAGGGTTGAGTTGCACTCACAGTAACACATTCTGGTTAAAATATCAATTGTGAAAGTTTTCTACTTCATTCATGGACATAGATTGGCACAGAAAAACACTCACACCCACCTCTACTTTAGGATTAGAGGATGAATTCAATATTTTGGGAACTACACGTATTCACTCTCTTATTGAGAGACAGCTGAGAAGATCGATACTACTCTCATATCTGTCCACTAGTCATGACCCTGATGAAGGCAACAAGCCGAAACACGGTCTAACAATAAAGTTGATGTGCACAGTGCTGGAGTTTTATGTCTTCACTTTAGCTAGCCTGTTTGTTTAATACACAATAGAGCCCGACCGATAAAGGATTTTTAAGGCTGATACTGATACAAATATTTGGTTATTTAAAAAAATAAAAATAAATAAATATATATATATATATATATATATATATATATATATATATATATATATATATATATATATATATATATTTTAATTTTTTTTTAATCCAGAAACGAGTTACAAAACATAAACAGATTTCCCTAACGTTATTTGTGGAGTATTTATGAGTTCTCACTAAAATAATATGATAATCATATTATCATATTATTTTAGTGAAAACTCATGTCACCACATAAAATATATTAAAGGTCTCATAAGTAAAATGTATTAAAATACAAACTTAAGATATGAAACTTAAAGTCCTTTTGAAAAAAAAAAAAATCAGTGGGACGTTGTAGAGCGCCATCTGTTGGACAAACTATGCAACGCCAACGCTCATAACATGGCTGAAAGTGTGTTTTTATGTTTTAGATAATCATTTATCAGAATCATTTATTTGTCATTATAGATGATTCTGACGAATGAATATTTTAAAAAATCTGCCATTATAAATGCTGATATATTGGGAAATGCTTAATATTGGGTGATAATATCGGCCCGCCGATATATCGGTCAGGCTCTAATACACAACAAGTTGTTGAATTTCTTGGCCAGGAGTAGTGACTTCATGGAGTCTTGACATTTCCATGATTTTTTTTCCCCGCTGCCAAAGTTGTTATACTGAGCTAAACTAACCACCTGCTGGATGTAGCTTCATATTTAACAAATATGTGATAAGTGAAAAAGAAAAGACGATGCAACAAAAAGTACATTTAGCGGCACATTCCAACTCCAATGGTCCAAACAGGAATAGACTGCTTTAGCATTAACGGACTGTAAGAACACTCCGACAGCACTGGATGCCCTTGACAAATCTATACACATTTCCTCCTTTCACTTCTTTATTTAAGAAGCAGTTTTGTCGCCCGGATAGCTCAGTTGGTAGAGCGGGCGCCCATATATAGAGATTTACTCCTCGACGAAGAGGTCCTGGGTTCGACTCTGTGACCTGTGACCCTTTGCTGCATGTCATTCCCCCTCTCTTTCTCTCCTCTTTCACGTCTTCAGCTGTCCTGTCAATAATATCCTTAAATCACACATCTTCACTTAAAAGGTCCAATGTGTACGAATTTTTCTGATTTGATATCATATTTTTCAATCAACTCTCTTGCACCACACAGTTCAAATGACATATTACAGCTATGATAGCCTTCACGCTTAAAAAAGCCGGTCTTTTGCTTCTTTCAATATGTTTTTTTTTTTTTCTGGGTGAAGAAGAAGACTTCTGTTCCTGAAACTTGGATTTTGAATACGTGCATCAGGCGGAGAGGCAATTGGGAGAGTCAAGAATTCTCCCGGTGGCTCGGTAGGGGTTTGAGGCTGCTCCGCCACTCTGATCGCTTGCTCCGCAGCAGCCTCTTATTTCCGAACATTCATCTCTCCCCCGCCACCCAAAGGCCGGGGGTCTACGAAATTTCACGGTAGATTTTTTTTTGTCCAACTCTGCCACAGAATGCATTAAGATATAACGTATTGTGATCCACCATATTTCCTTCTTCAAAGTTACCAGGGCCGGGAAGAGACAATACCCATTAGCAGCATCAGTCAGTTTATCATGTGACACCAACAACACAAAAGGCGGAGCAGTATGTCCTTTATGTCTCTTATATATGTCGGGCTAACATATTTCAAGATGGCGCATGACTATGGAGAGTCTACCCTAGTTCATATAAGCACAAATGTAAAATTTCAAACAAATAAGAATACTTCAAATTGATGGTGGTGGTCAATATTCATATATTCATATGTTTGTGAACGGGCAACACAGATTTTGATAACAAACAACTAAACACGTTACACACTGGACCTTAACAACAACCCTGAACTGTCTTGAAACTTGCGAACTCAGTGAAGAAGTATAACGACAGAATGCTAAACTTGAGAAAAAAATATGTAAATGATAACTTTAAGGCACGGGTAAGATCTTCCCAATGACACTATTTCAAACCTCATAACTACAAGAGCAGAAAAGGATTTTCTTTCAAGCCTAATTTTTGGTATTATTTCATCACTTTAAAGAAAAAATAACCAAATCACAGCGTGGCATTCAACTTACTCGCCCAATTTTAGTGTTGATATATCAAAACAGCTGGAGAAAGTCAATGTATCCCAAAGCATCTGACATCAGACCATTTTTGGACTTTAAAAGGTAAGTTGTTTTTAATTGTTGGTATGTATGGGGCTGCAGAGAAGTAACAAACTCAATTACTCACTGTTCTTGCAGGATAAAATCCATGTTCTCTGGAGAAATCTGTCCGGTCACAGGATGGCGAAACGCCGTGGTCCTCTGGCTATGACTGAAGTGACAATGAAAGGAGAGAGAGAGAGGAGACAAAATAAGCAACTTTGGCTGCACTGCAAACACTGTGAGGGTATCACCCTGGATTTTCACCCCCACTGTGTTTACAAGTACAGCGGACACGAGCCGATCATTCTCCAGAGGAGTAGCGTGCTTAGAAGCTCTGTCCAACCCCTCCACCCTGATGGGCCTGTGTTCCTGACTTTCCCAGCCCTGTGTAGAATGTGAGGGGTGGCTGCGGGATGCCCACCCCACCCCACCCACTCACCCCACCCAAACTGTCCTGTGCAGCCTGTGTGGACCAAAGTGTTGGCCTCAGCACAAAATGTTGGACAGGGCAGGCCTGGGCCTCCATCAGTTATAGACTCAGTCAGTCATTCTAAGCCTCAACCACAGTGTAAAAGCATTTGACAGAGTAAACAACACGGGGTGGCATGGAGGGTCACAGCGTGTTTGTGTGTGTGTGTGTGTGTGTGTGTGTGTGTGTGTGTGTGTGTGTGTGTGTGTGTGTGTGTGTGTGTGTACTGTTCTCTAATTGAACAGGAGCTTGAAACCCTCAAAACAGACCGTTGCTGCTGTGTTATATTGATGTTTTTGCCGATGTTTCAGTAGCTATGAAGGTAATGACCAAAGTGGTTATTGGACTAACTTTGGTGTTTATCTCTAAGAAAAGGGACACCTGCTGCTACATGTAACAGCACATATAAAAAACAAAGGTATGCTTTCTTGTCATTGTCCAACAACATGATGACACTTTTTCAAAATACATTTTAGCTAATCCTAGCTAGATTTTGAATATAATAGTGCTGAAACAATGAATCAACCCTCTTCATACGTTTGTTTATTTTACATCACTGTAAATTGCATATCTTTGGATGTTGGACTGTTAAAAAAGGAACTTGAAGACGTCACTGTGGTGGACATCTTTTACAATTTCTCTAACGTTCTACAGAATTAACAATTAATCGATTTATTGGAAAAATACATAGTGAAAATAACCTGTAGTTTGGTGCTAAAATATAGCATCATATATCACAATCATCATATGACTGGACTTTTGGTTGGCAAAACAAGCCACCAAGTAAACCTCTCCTGCAAATTCAATAAATATACTGTACACCATTTAGATATTAGTAGAGAACAATGTATTCACAATAATAATCAATAATGTTATATGCAGGGACAACACAGCCTCGCAAACATTAGAATAGTGTCAGTGCTGCATGCAGTTTGCCACAGAATCCCTAGTGACACTAAACTGGGACTAACCTTCTTGCCCCTGAAGTGCTCCAGTAGAGCTGCGTAGCAGTCGCCAATAGAGGCACAACACTGATGAACAAACCCCATGTGTGTAAAGGTTCAGAAACCTTACCGTTACACACTTTTCCATTCTGTAGCAGTTCACATTGCTCATGCTGTACAGATTCCTGCTTGGCGTGGCATAAGATCAACCCCTAAAGGACTACAAGGTCTCCCAGGAGACCCGATGACACGACAGCAGCGGGCTCCATAACAGCATATACATGTAACATACATGTACAATGCCATTATTAGCTCACAGCATGAAACCAACAAGTCCTCCAAACCATATGACGATATAGCTTGTTTATTTATACCCTCTAAAAGACCCATAGAAGAGAATGCAACGATTGCGGTATTAATCAGAAGATTTTAATAACTGGTACTTTGATGCTTATCCTCAAAGCCAGTTATGTCGCACATCTTTGTGTCAGCTTTTAGCTTCAATTGGTTATTTAAATGTTGTTTTTGATCAACCATGGGAACTTAACGCCCCATTAACCAGACTTTGAACGTAAATATGCATCATAATTGCTGCTTGAACAAACACGTACAGTATGTGGGGTTTTCAGGGCACAGTCTCCATGAGACCTAAACACAACTTTTCACATGAAACTGGTTACATCTAAATGCACTGCCTCTAGAAATTTTCTTTTCAGCTCATACATGTCTGTTAGTCTTCCTGGCTGTCAGTTGAGCCACTGTCGTTAGTATTACTATTACAGTACTACTCGGGTGGATTTATGAGGACTATGGTTAACCTTTTCTCAGATCTCTGCAGGGTAAATCCAGACAGCTAGCTAGACTATCTGTCCAATCTGAGTTTTCTGTTGCATGACTAAAACAACTTTTGAGCGTACACATGTTCCTTCAAAGGCTATTTTGTAGAGATGCCGATGCTCTGTACGATGCCTAGTGCCGCCCAAGATAATTGTGATTGGTTTAAAGAAGAATAATGTGAGGACTTGCCAGACCCTCCTCCGCAGCGCCGTGGAGGAAGGTAGACAACAGACAAAAGACAAAAACCATAGACAGATATGAACATCATGTTCATCACTTACTAAAGCTATATTCTGCCTTCAAAGTTCACAAGTTCTTGAATACACCGCTTGTCACTATCTTGTTTTTTTCCCATCAAATTTGGATTTTAGGTTTCCTTAAGTGACAGTGAAGCTGACGTAAGTGTAAATGACATGCATGCTAGTCAATCAATTACCAAAGCAAGCCCAATGTAGGCCCCATTAACTTGTAACCATATTTAGAAAAATCATCAAATTGCAAGGACTTGTTGTGGGTTTCAACATGTTTCTTGGAGTCTGCATCGAGATGCAAGAAGAGGACCTGCAGCTGGACATTGATATCATTCAAAAGACATACAGGACATTAATCAAAGAAACAACAGAAATGGGTCTTAGAAAACAAGGTTTAAACTAACACAACATGAAAATCCCACAATATTCACAGAAGTGATTTGCTAACTGTACAGTGACTATACAGGTTGTATTCATTGTAGTTTCTACTGTGCTTTAGAGGAGTTTGGCCTTTTCTCCTACTGCTGGCTGTCAACATTCTCAACTGCTGTGGGCTGTGCGTTCCGACTGTACATCCGGAGCATAATGCAAAGAATTTATAGTTTTCATAAACCCTGACGAATCACCTAAGGTGGCCCACAGGGGACTGTACTCACATTTACACATAAATGTCAGACAGCTGGCCATAAAAAATCTCTAGAGTGAAATGCAAAAGTGGAAATTTAGGAGCAATGGAGGACCTTTGCTCTCAATACAAATGTGTCATGCTGCCAGAGTGTGTGTTAGAGGACAAAAACACCCAGTTCTCTAGATATTAGCATCCCTCAGGGGGATGCGCTCCCTGTTTAGACATAACAAATAGCCCTGTAGCCGATTCGGAGGCGCTCTAAGATTTAATAATTGTCTGGAAAGAATGGAATTATAATCAATCACTTGTAGCATGAAAAGAAAAAACTGATCATCCTGACAGGCCTCTGAGCCATGAGTTATGACTGAAAAACTCTGCTTGCAACAAATTCCACAGCTGATGCTCAACGGCTCGGCGCTGTTAAACCAATAAACAGCTGTGTCGATGAAGGTGATATTATGTATGTAGCACTATGGTTACAGATCTGAGAAAGTCCTTACAACCTGTTAAAGGTAAACCACTGAAACAAAAACATAAGAGTTCATACTGTAACCCTTTTGTTTTCTTTCTTAAGAAAGGGCAGATTTTTGGCAATATCAAAATAATATAAGAAAACTAAAAAATAAGAAAACTAAAAAATGTGTCTATGGTGATCCATTTGTCAAAGGGTATAAATATGTATGGAATAGCTCTTTTTTGGTAGATTGTGCAAAAATTCAAATAACATTGGAAGGAAAATGTCCCATAAGTGTGTTAGTAGAAATGATACTAACAGGATCAATACATCATTAACATCGTTATTAAATTTGTGGTTTAATATGTTAATATGAATATGTTAATATACTATAAACAGTGTTATTCAGCGAGGCACTTCTTTTGCACTGCTCCAGAGGACAGCAATAACTTCCAAGTGTGAATGTGTGACGCAAAGCAAGCTCAAGCACTTTTATATTAACAAATATTAAACAAAATGTGCGGGTTACTACAATAAATCAAACACATAATAAACACGTTAAGAAGTAATGCTTATTATGCCATGATGACAGCCGTAAGACATGATTCTCTCATTCACACAAATGTGTAAGAACTAATAGATGCATGCAGTATTCATAGAGAGCTTATGAAATTGAATGCAATATGTTAAACCTATAAACTGATTACTTTGACAGACTATTAATTGGTAAAGAACTATTTATGACTGCTGAGGACATCTCAAAACCTGTCAGGGAGCCTTGCAGTAAATTTGGATATCTAATCTAACTTTAATTATAAATGACATTTAACACAATCAGGTTGACCAAAGTGCTGGACATTGACATGATTTAAGACACACGAGTAACAAAACCAACATTTAAAACAAGTAACAAACTGAAAAATAGAAATGCAGAATACAAGTCTCAAGCAGGTTTATAGGGCAATGAATAAAACAGAGTTTTAAGTCATGATTTAAAAATGGGAAGGCTGGGGGCCAATCTGACACGCAGAGGCAATTCATTCCACAGCCCCGGGGCCAAGACTGAGAATGCTTGATGATCCTCTATTTTTGAGCCGCGTTCTACAGACAACAAGAAGTAGCTGGTCAGCAGACCTCAATGACCTCAATGACCTCAGAGAAGGGTGCGGCTTCAGTAGTTCAGCGATATAAGCTGGGGCTTGACCATTAAGAGCTTTAAAATCGAACAACAGAATCTAAAAATGTATTCTAAAGCAAACCGGTAGCCAATGAAGGGAGGCAAGAACAGGTGTAATGTGATCTTGTTTACGAGGTCCGATAAGGAATCGGGCAGCAGCATTTTGAACCATTTGTAATCTAGAGGGGACATGTACATATAAAGCAATGGTCACGCAGGCGAGTTAATAAAAGTTATGAAAGCATGTATAACCCTCTTAAAATCAGTGAAAGATAAAAATAGCTTGGTAGAATGGTAAAAATGGTAAGCAGTCTCACTTGAAAGAAATTTCAATAAACAGAATTTATCATTTTTTCTGGTTGAAAATCGAACGCGTGAAATCACACAAAGACTTGTTTATTCCTCAGCTGATACGTGAAGCACTTCTCCTCTCCTGGGTAACTGATAAATCCATGTCTGATTGCTCACAGAATATGAATGGGAACAGCGTGTCAGTGTCATGGGAGCTTGTTTATCAGCGGCTGTGATCCAAACTAGTACGAGATATATGTAATAGACGTGATGGTGTCATTTCAGTCAAGCTGAGGCGACGATGACCTGAGCTGTAAAGGGAATGCTGAAAGTGTCTTAAAAGGGTCCATTGTCTATTTTTTGTAGCTATTTTTCCAATAGTGCTGTTTAAGTAGAAGTGTTAGGTGAAAAGTATGAGTGTCTAAAACATAAATATCCCTTTTTTGGGTCAGTTGCTCAGATTCAAAGAGCATACGGTTTCTACCTGGAGTGACCTATTTGGTTTGTTTAACAGACACACAAAGGACAGCCACAGCAGAGAGCTGATTTTGGCGAAACAAGCTCTGAAAAACCCTTTTTGTGGTTGGCACACACAGTAGCTATTCAATTTTACAGGTCTACAATATGTCAAATGTGATTTCAGTCTGCTTCCAAGAGGCCAAAAAAAGGTCAACGCAGCTACACCTGATCCTTATTACATAAAATATATATATGGCATATGTAACAGATAACATATTATCCAGCTTTTACCATGGCCACTTTTCAACAAGCTGCCATATGCCATCAAAATAATAATTTTAAGCTAATAACTTTTCTGTCTCCATTTGAAATATTATGAAATATGCGAAAATTCTTGCTGCTTGCATTACTACAGTAGGCAACCCGTTGCTATTTACCAAACAGCTGATACAGTTGTAGGATGGGTTATGTTTTACACGGCTGGGCGGGGAGTTCTGTAATACGGACCAGGTTTCATCAAACACAAAAAGACAAATGGCCCTGATTATCTGCCAACACATGGATTGATTTTCCCTTTTGTAATGTATATATAATTTATGGCTCATATATAGTTTCCAGAAAACAGAAAGTTTGTTTTTAATGCCAAAAACCTCTGTAGTAGCATGTTCATTTTGACATGTCCTCTTATGTGGGTTTGTTGGTTTGGAGTGCTTTGAGTGCTAATATGCTACATTATCTCATTCCGAACGGCTAGAGCTGTGATACAAGGGCACAGATACATTTTGTATGAACTCATTGTACGCAAACAAAAACTTTTAAAGGCATTCAAAATGTAGCCCATATGGGTCAGATGAGTGGTTGAAGGCTTTGAATTCAAAGCTTCTGCTCAGCCTTTCATAGTGTTCATGGTGTATTACATCTCCAATTATTCTATTCTATACTGTACCATACTGTGGCTACCGTAACATATCAGTGCACCTGCACCACATCAGCCACTAAAAGCATACAGCGCAGCTGTCCCGTAAACTTAAATCTCCAAGGACAACTGAGGCACGACTCAACCTTCCCCTGTCAGCTCTCCAGCCATGAGTGACTTACATAACCATATCATTAAAAGAGCTATTTCTCAACAAAAAAGGCCAAACTCCTGCTGAATAAAATGCCTACTTGATGCTGACATTATGCATGTAGCTTTCAATGAAAGGTATGGTGTTTACCTGCAGCGTGGCAGTGATGACTCAATTGTTTTCTGAAAACTTTCTTTTCGATTTCATAAAAGAAAATATGTTGTTCTCGGATGAAGTTATTATCCTTACGATTTTTTTTAAAATATCAAAACGGTAACACTTTACAATAAGGTACACAAAAAAAGGGTAGTTACTGTTTTTGAATGATTAGTTACCCTTTTTCAGAAAGGTAGTTACCCTTTTTCAAAAGTTCTGAAAAACGTTAACTACCCTTCTGAAAAAGGGTAACTAATCATTCATTACCCTTCTGAAAATGGGTAACTACCCTTCTGAAAAAGGGTAACTAATCATTCATTATCCTTCTGAAAAAGGGTAACTACCCTTCTGAAAAAGAGTAACTAATCATTCATTATCTTTCTGAAAAAGAGTAACTAATCATTTGTTACCCTTTCAAAAACAGTAACTACCCTTTTTTGAGTACCTCATTGTAAAGTGTTACCATCCAACCTTGTTTTTGATATTGTTTATTAAGGATAGACCAATTATCTGGCCCTGGCCGTTTATCTGCATCGGTGTTTTATTTGCTTGCGTGAATGAATGAATGAATGAATTAAGTTTTACTTTGGCTCCACTGCAGCTCTGTGTCTGTCTCTCTGCTTTGCTTTCACTCACCACTGAGTCTGACTTAATGTCTCGCCCACAACACTATCTGACTATCTTTTACTGGGTATTATGTTGAAAGTTTGTAATTTATTAAGTAGTTGCTTAAAGCCTTTAAACTAAGTTTTGCGTTGGAGTACTTTGGTACATTATAAAATCTTCAGTTTGACTTAAAGATTTCAATTTTTTATCAGTTCCAAATATGGGTAATCGGTTTCACTAACTAGTAATAATCGGTATCGGCCTTAGAAAAAACAGTATCGGTCGATCCCTATTTCTGACCAAACACAGAGACCCAAACAAGCTGTGTAGAAAAAATGGTTCATTACTTTGTCATCCAAGGTAAAAAAAAATAGTCAAAGACCACTCTGTCTTTAAAGCCAGTTTAATAATTTTGATGGTCCTCTTGATTGATCTCAATTTATCAGACTAGCTCCCCGGCAGCTGAAGCAGACTTTGTTTCCTATTCAAAGGCAGGCCTGACATTATGGAATTGAACTGAATCTTCCTCTTACGAGACAATCTTGACCACTGAACTGCTGTCAGCATGTCAGCTCTGTGCCTCTGCGTTTGACTCTGCTGCCCCGGTCGATACCCACATGACATTAATGAAGGACGGGTTGGTAAACCTCCGGGGTTACATAAACACGTCGCTGTCCATGACAGCAACACATAGCACCTGTCACGCAAACACACATGATCACACATGATCTCTCTCACTCTCTCTCTCTCTGGCGTACAGCGCACACACTGCACCTGCTGTGTCATACGACTTAGGTGTCACTGTGTCTCTCAAGGAACTCCAGTTGCTTTACTCCTGTTTGTCCTTGTAGCCAAGTTACAGAAAAACCACGTAGTGCTGCTGAAATGATTAATCAAGTCACTGAAATTGAATCACCAACAAATTTCATTAGGAGTGTGTATATTATATATCATTATGAGTCTAATATCTTCACAACATCACCTTGGTTTCTGGGAGGTGGACATTTTTATTATTTTCTGACATTTTATAGACTACAAAAACTTGTCAACTAATCGGAAAAACAAAATTGATTTATTTTTGATTAATCAAAAACAAAAATAAATCATTAATCACAGCTCTGAAACCAATCTAAAGTCTAAAGGTCTTTATTACTTTTTGTCGGGCATATCTTGAATCAATGCCTCTTTACAACCTGTGTGAAATTGAGCCCGTACCTTTGTTATAGTAGTCAGACATTAACCAAAGTGGGGGGGGAAATTTGATAGTTTTTTTTTTTACAGACATTAACTTTGTCACCGCACTGAGTCATGATTGGCTGTCGTTGATCTTTGTAATTGCCTTCTGATAACCTGATCAATATAATTGTTTTTGGAGGAGGAAAGAACAATTGGACTCGATTTCAAATTTGATTTCAAATGATTGATTTGAAGTTCAAACTTATGTTTTTAGCTTTAAAAAGGTGCTACATAGGGAATTTAATTTGGATGTATAATTACAATAATCTAAATTCAAATTGATATAAATGTTTGGGAAATTAATACACAAAAGTTAGCGCAATTATGATCGTAGTGTGTAACTCACACTTAAGGTGCATCACCTTTGGTCAAGCTCTTCTTCATGACATTGCTGTTGTGGTTTTGGGTGTTTTTTTCCCTTTTGGCCTTCCTTGTGTTTGTGTTAGTTTTCTCCCCAGTCTTGTGTTGTTGGTCCTGTCTTGTGTTCCCCTGTGCGTCTGCTTGTTCTGTTTCCTGTTTTATTTTAAAGTCTTTTTTTTGTCTCGTCTTGCCTCTAGTTTTACTTCCTGTGTCTTCCCGCTCTTGTTATTACCTGATGTTTTCCACCTGATTCCCTGCCCTCTAGTCAGCTGCCTCTCGTTACATTGTGTATTTAATGTCTGTGCTTCCCTTGTCTCTTGTCTGATCCTTCTAGTTCGTCCGCCTGTCAGCACCTCGTCTTGCTGCCTGTTCCTGTATGCCCTGTAAGTCTCTTCCCTGTGTATTGTCCTGTCTTTTCCTCGCCCCTTCTCCCCTGGATCCCTGCGGCCTTGGTATTTTGGATTTTGGAATGTTTCCCTTGGACTTTTGAACTGTTGATTCTCCTGTGGACTGTTTCTGTTTTTTCCCCAATAAATTGCCTTGTTTTCACTTGCAAACCTGCGTTTTGGTCCTCCTTCCCCTGCTACCCATAACAATCTCATCTTTTTCTGATTTGTATTCACTATCTTTGACCAACTGTCATAGTGTGAACACGACAAATTCACTGTTTTATAATTGTTTCTAGCAAAGAACCTCAAAATGCGACCCAGTGTCTTCAACATTTAATGTTGTGTAAGCTTACTGCATAGCTATGCATTGACATCCATAGTGAGGGCATTAGAGATTTGTTTAAGCGTATACTTCCAACGCAGAAATTCATACACAATGTACACCGTTATATAACAAATGTACTGTATACACAGACAGAAAGGGAGCAGGAAGAGAATAAATCTCATATCACCTGCTGCATTCTCAAAATACTTTCAGCAAGCTTCTGCTACAAACTATTCAGTCAACAATAATACACTAACAAATTCAATAATGCATTTCAGGTTCAAAGGGCTCCCAAAAATCACTCACAGCTGCATTATGGAAACAATGTTGCTTTTTGATACAATCAGGATATTGTTGTTAGCAAATACGTACTTGGATTTGTGTATGTATGTTGAAGAGCATGCAAGATGAGAGCCAGGGAAATCTGTTAATAACAGTGAGCATTTATTAGAGCAAGGTAAACCAACTCAATTTCCAAAAGAAGCCAAAAGCATGTGTTTTTCCATAAAGCAACCCAGCTGATTACACTAGGTTAGACACAGCATACAGGAGGCTGATTGAGGCTGTCAGGCTTGTCAATTGTGCTCTTGATTTGTGTTCAGTTAATAACGATGTGGTAGTGAGTTACTGTAGTTAACATACACATGGCATTTCTTTTAATCGAAGCTAGACTGATTAATGCATCATCACCTATAAGCCACACCTCCATCTGACTGTGACTGATGTTTCTGTTGGTTTTGCCCACAACTCTTATCTCCAATAAATAACGGGAATTTGTCTTTGTGTCGTTTGCCACCAAACACCCTGCCTGTGTTATAACAGATGTGTAACAGACAGTGTGATTCTAAATGATTTGGCGAGTGAGTGTTCTCTCAGTCAAAGGTCACGTCTATTTAAAGGGTTTTTCCAGATGAAATGTGTTTGAAGTGCAGCGAGGTAGGGCTAGGGGAGGAGTGCTGCCGGTGCAGTGTGGGGAAACACAGCAAGGTCATTGCCATTCAGAGCACACTGTACTGTGTGTGTGTGTGTGTGTGTCTGTGTGTGTGTGTGTGTGTGTGTGTGTCTGTGTGTGTGTGAGACCAAGAGAGAGAGACAGAGAGAGAGCAATGATGCTTGCATTTACAGTATGTGTGGGTGAGGATGTGCGCGTTTCATAAAAAGGCAGGTCACTGTGTATGCATGTTTGTGTGTCTATCCTAGTCACCTCTAAGTCGAATATAATACTATATTAACATTTTACAGCAATGTACAGTAGGTGAGCAAACATTGCCAGTGTTAAAAATTCTTAAAAATAGCTAATTTAAAATGCACTCACGGTAGAAGTTATTTTGAACACTACACTATGTTACCTTTTAAAGTCAAAAAGCAGAAGACCTAGTGTCAACTTACTCTTCTCTTCTTGGCAAAATGACCCAACACTGCAAAAATCTCTACATTTGTCCAGTTTAACACAGGCTGGCCTCTAAATCAATTAAAATGGGGAAGTCTCACAATGTGCTCTTTGTAAAGAAAGTAATTTAAAATCTATTGGAGGGAGCACAGACCAGTACCAGTCATTTCCTGTCTCTAATTCGATAACAAACACAGACACACACACACACACACACACACACACACACACACACACACACACACACACACACACACACACTCTGCCAAGAACTAAATGACACATTGGTGCATGGCCTAATGTTTAAATAAAAATCCCCTAATTGAGTTGCACAATGCCACAGCTGTAAAAGGGGTCTGATTTGGCCGCAGGACAAAAGTAGGTTAAAACATTATCACTGTTGATTTTTGGCAGCCTGCAGAGTGGGCCGCTGGCACCGCTGCTCAGATTATTTAACAGCCACTGAAAGTCAGAAGAGCTCCCTGATGATGCTTTCAGCCTCCAGTACTGACCAACAACATGAACTTGAAGATAGACACATTTGTTGTTAAGAGTCTCAAATAAGTCTTAATGCTGAACAACTAGCCGATAATTGGTTTGTTATTTAACAAAAAGTAAAGCCAAACATTTGCTGGTCACAGCGATATAGATTGATACTAATTGCTTTCTATTCTCATATTATTGTAAATTGAATACATCACTGTATTTTGTGTTAACTGTTTCAAGACATAAACTGAGCTCTGGTAACTTGTGATGTGAATCACCCGTTATTTTGAATGAAATAGTAGTTTGTATACTGATAATATTACAATAATGTTTACTATAAACAGTAATAAAATGTGTTTTGTAATTATTATAGATATTTACATGACAAACAAAAACTTTAAGCAGTACACATATCTGCCAATAAGCTGATATAACACCAGAATAGTGCACTATATTAATTATTAGTCATCAGTCAATGCAAAAAGGATTATAGTGGATTAAACCACTGATTACAGATCTGAGGATTTGAACTCTTTTTCTTTAAAGATGAATATGTTTGGCATTTTAGGCCTTTAATGGATAAGACATGAAAGGGGGAGAAAGAGGGGAATGACATGCAGCAAAGGGCTGCAGGTCGGCATTGAACCTGTGGCCAATGCGTCAAGGACTGAGCCTCTGTACATGGGCACATGTTCTACCAGGTGAGCTACCTAGGCGTCGGGTTTTGAACATTTTAATTCAATAATGTAATTTAATAATTTTTTAATGCTTAGACATACTGACCAAAATGTGTATATAATTATTTTTTTTAAAATTACATAACATTAAAAATGTGATTTAGTCATTTAGTCTCTAAGTACGTAATATCAAAAGTCATGCTTTGCCAAAAGAAACATCTGTGCCCTGTGCTAAATAACAAGATAAAAATGTGATTTAGTGAGAAGTTCATTATTTAGTTGCTGCATTGCCGACCCTATCTTTAGTTTTCGGTACCGTTTGATTTTGCCTTACATTTGCACTATTTAGAATGTATTACTGTATTGCACATATTACTTATCTTTTTTTTCTTTATTTGTATACATGTCTTGTCTTTTTTATACTATACCTGTTGTTTGTGTTCTTTTTGCACCGTGGGTCAAAGATAAGCATATTTTCAATTGCTCTGTATGTCTGGCACATATTGCAAAATTACAATAAAGTTGACTTGACTCTAGACGTAGTCTTTGACTAATCAACAAATCATAATACAAGTTATTTAGCAAAAACAGAAACTGTAAATCCATTTATTATCCCACTCTGACCAGGTTGAAAGTCGATGGTCTCTGGCATCTTATAGTCTTTGGCTCTGGAGGACCACAGTGCTACAGCAAACTGAACAGCTCACTATCCTGACCAAGACAAAGCAGGGCTGCAGCCATACAGAGAGATACAATATAATATTGACTAACAGTTGTAGAGCTTTCAAGCATGCCATCAGTCCAAGAAACATCTGTGAGACACTTTGTGTTGCTCTATTGGTGGCTGGCAGTAGGGACAGAGCAGCCCTGCCAGCAGCTCAGTGCTGCTGCTGCTGTCACTAGAGCCCACTTCCACCTTTTTCTGCCACTGGCACTGTAAAAATAAAACTATGGTTTCCACACCATATGCAGAAAGGAAAGCAGAAAATAGAAAGCCCCAAACTGCTTTCTGTTTTTGTTTACCTGTGTCCACAAGGTCACTGCTGCAGCTTCATTACTTTTGCTCCCCTCCAAGCATGAGAATGTGGGCGAACCCTGGGTGAACAGCACGCTCTTACTTTCTGAAGGAGGAGGGAGCGCCAGCATACTAGCTTAGTCCTATAACTGGCCAGGCGGTAAAGAAATGGAATACAATCTGACCACTACAAACACACAAACTCCAACACGCACACACACACTCAGTCGGCCTGTTGAATTCCGAGCAGGCCGCCGCTGCCAGCAAATTCCTTCCTTGGCCCAGTGAACATGAGGCGGTGACACATTTGGTTCAGCTCCATGCTGCTGCCACCATGTCTTGTGCAGGTTTCACAGCCATACACTACCACCTACCCACCCACACATCCAGCAAACATCACAAACACAAACAGCATCTTTTATTTGATTTTCTCACAGTCCATCTCGCTCACACTCTCTCCATCACTCCGTTCCTCACTCCCACTCAGGCTAAAAAGCAATCAGAATTGTCCCCTTGTTTGATTAAATGAAGGTTTCTAAAAGCCCACAGAGGTTTTGTCAGGTTAAGTAGTAAAAACCAGATATTTATCTGCCACTGTGGCAGAGTGTGAGCTGAATGCTACCAGTGTGCCCACTGGCACCAAAAGCATAGTAATGTGGGTTATTACAAATCTCTTGTGTGACACTTCCGGCTTTCAGGCTGATAAGCACAACCCATAATGCTAGTCTTTGGTGCCACACTTCCTTGGTAGTGGTGACGACTAAGCTTTCAAGGTGCTTTATTACAAATTGTACAAGGCTTTTAGAGTACGGCTGGAAGGTTGTTCTAATGTAGATACCAGAAAAAGATACAATTCATCAAATATAGTTTTTCTATATACAACAAGATCCAGTATTTTAACATAAAGGACAACTTAGAGGTACATCTAGAGCTTGCACAAAGCAGCTAGCTCTTCTCCTCATCCTCATCCTCATCACCCACTCACCTGGTTCACCTTTGTCACACTCGTTGTTGATTTGTTCAGACAGGAAGTGTAGGTAAAGTGGCACTGCTACAACCTGGTGTATGACCTCAACATCTTAAGAGTTGATGCACGACGCATCATTTAGCTTATTACATCAGAGCGCTTTTATGTTGCCAGGCAGCTCCCCCCCTCATCTCTGGTTTCAGTGCAACCAAGTAAAAATAAAAAGAGCATCTCCAGCTGCACAGAGGATATGAGGTGGGACTGACAGACTCGGGGCAGTCGCTCAGCACTGCTGGCGGACTGGGAACAACACAGTGCCAGTAATAACTTAGGCAGACACCAGAATCACTGACATCACTGGCATGGAGACCCTGCTGCCACGGCCCAGACACACATACGCTCCACATGCCCACCAGGGCCAGCTACGACACAGCAATGTTCTACTGGATAACAAAGTATTTAAAACGGATACATAGCCATATTTGTGTTGACCCACTAAAAGTAAGTGTATTAGTAAGTTAAACCAAAGCCTACTGATGCATGTATTGCACTGTTTATATGAATGGGAATGTTTAGTGTTTTGTTTATTGTGTTTTGTATCTTCTGCACATAATGTGTGTGTTAATATAACATTCAGAAATGTGTAACAATACATTCAAGAAGATTGATTAGTTTCTAAGGGACCTAAGAATAAAATATAAATAAAATAGAATGTAAAACTACACATAAAAAAATATGTATATACAGTATATATATATATATATATATATATATATATATATATATATATATATATATGCAAATTAAAAAAAATCCACAGGCAGGATGGAAACTTATTTGTTCTATAAAACGTCAAAATAATCACTATTACTCCACAATAATGAAGTTAAACTAGTGTGCATATCTTTAAGTACTGATGATAGAGTCAGGAAACATGGTCCCTACCCTCAATTTCTAAACTTGTCAACAGCCAAAGTAAAAGCGGTAGAAAAACACTCAGCCTCCACTGAACAGCTCTCACCCGTGTTGTCATTGTAGCACTTGCCTCACAACATAAACACTTCACCAATACATCACCCACAAAAAGGGAAAGACTTCACAGTGATGCAAAGAGAAGCACAGCAGGCCCATCAGCAACACCACAAATGCACCTCCAACGCAGCATATGGTGACAAAACGAGCCCTGGGACTACATGACATTTTTATAGTGCCAATATTAGTTATGGGCTGATTATTTGTTTGATGGATTTACTGCACAATAAACAGTAGAGCAGTTAAAAAGAAACCAGTTAGCATAGTTGGAAATAACATTCACTGACAATTTGAATGTTTCTGATCAATCTGTGAAAAAGAAATCTTTCAATTTGCTCTCCAGCATTGCCCGAAATGGATTTGTAAGATTATCAGTATTCATTATTAAACACCTCTCAACCTGCCATGGGTAAAAAATGTTAACAAGCCAGTCTAAAGCTATAGTGCGTAGTATCTGTCACCCCCATGACAAATTCTGAGAAATACAGAGAGAGTTGTGAGGAGCCGATTGTCTTAATTAGCTTTGTAGCAACTCATTTAGCAATGCCTCAAATGTAATGAGTGCTCATTAATATCAAAAAGTTATGCAAAAGCTTTCATTTTCATTAATTTTCATGGTTGCAGACAGCTGGTGCAGAAAAATATCTCTTAAACTTAAAAATATCAATGCATCAAGGCTGCGGTCGTCACAGCTCTCAGCTGTACAGTGTTAGTGTCTCTTTGCAAACTCCGATTTTAATCTTCTGTTTTCAAGGTGAACAGATGTGGTTTCTATAGTCTTGTGCACTGAATGCAAGCGCTATTTTTGCATAAAGAACAACAAACCTTGTTGCCCTACTGGTGCTATGGCTGATAGATTGCCATGACATGTGGTGCAGGAATTTCTGTTCCCCTTCAGGATGAATTATAATAACTTGTGTAAATCATCTAACACCATCATTATGTTGAAATTTGTTTTTATGTTTATATTTACCATCGGCAAAACCAATGACCTTTGCAGGTCAAGGACTAGGACTACTGCGGCTATTGTGTCTCAATGTTTTCCTTTAAATGTCCCATATTCTGCTCATTTTCAGGTTTGTACTTGCATTTTGAGTTTCTACTAGATCATGTTTACATGCTTTAATGTTCAAAAAACAATATTTTTCTCATACTGTCTGTCTGAATATACATGTATTCACCCTCTGTCTGAAATGCTCTGTTTTAGCGCCTGTCCCTTTAAGACCTCCTCCTGAACAAGCACAGTCTGCTCTGATTGGTCCGAATATCCAGGACTTCTGCATTTGCGCTCTTTGCGTCTCTATCATTGCAGTCGGGGAATGACTGTAACGACACTGTAGCAGCACTTTCTACCTATATATATATATATATATATATATATATATATATATATATATATATATATATATATATATATATATATATATATAGCATAGTTCATCACAATACACAGACGTCAGGACAGCTCATTTAAAGGCACAGTTTCTGAATACAGGCTGTGTGCATTTCTCTGGACTCAGCGTTGTGATACTTTCACAGTATTTATGTAGCACCTTGACCTGCTTTATAAAAAAAAAATAAAAAAATTTAAAAAATTAAATCTCACATTTTCCAATATGGGACCATTAAAACACACTAATTTAACATTTAAAAATGTGGCTGCAATACTAAAGCTGTATAAATGCCAGCAGGGTGACATCTAAATTCACTAGAGTGATCCATTATGCATTTATCTTACTATGTAATCAGTACCCTTACATCACAGTCCTGAGGGCTCATTCTTCAACAATCATTGAACTTTGAGAATAAACCCATTGTAATTATCCAGACCTCATGCAGGAGCATTTCCTGATAGCTCTACAGGAATCAGATCACTGCTTGTTCGACACTTGTCCATATTCAAATCAGCTGTGATGCTTTGGCCCCCTGCCTCAGCGCCTGACTGACTCTAATTATAGGCACTCTTCACTGGGCTGTGGAGCAGGGAGCCTGTTAAATGTCTTATTGCAGAGATAATGAAAATATTTTGCTTTAGCATCAACAGGAATGGCAGTGGAACGGAGCCCTGCGATTCAGAAGAGCATGCAGAGGAGTGTATAATGCTTAGGCTCATTATGAAAGTGCCTGCACTGACTAAAAATTAGCCTTCACACTGCAGTTTTGTGCCTTCACAGCAAATAAGATTCATTGTGAACAGATTGAGAAGCTGCTTGAGAGAGGGAGGATTTGGGGAGGATATTTAGGGGCCACAGAATGTTTTGCAAAAGAAGCTATTTCTATGGATTTTATAATTACAAATTAACTACTTTTTCAGAGTTTTGTGGACAAGGCCATCAGTTGCTGGGTGAAAATGAGGATTGTAAAGTAAAAGAGGACAAGAATGTAGGAAGTAAGTGCAAAGTAAACATGACCAGCATACTAATATGCATCCCATCTACTGGCTGCTCTTCAGCGGCAGTAGGGCTACTGTACGGGTGCAGGTCAACATCATTGAGGTAAAGTGAGGAAAAATGTGTCACTGGTGTAACTTAAGTAGTTGTTGCAAGCCTCATAGCTACATCATTGCTGCCTACAATGTGCACGCTTAATAATATAATGTGATACTTTATTGACTGACCACTGTTGGAAAATTCTCTTGGACACCAGTACGGAGGAGCTCTGCTGCAGTGAGTGAGGAGGAGACGTGTGTGACTCGAACATCTCACATTTACAAACAAAAGGTAGAGTGAAAGACCGTCCAGAACATTTTAGACCGTCCTGCCAACCTGTAAACATTTTTACATCAATGTACGCTGTAACGTTTTTCCACTATAAAGTCGCTGGAAGTTGCTGCCGTTTCTGCTCGCTGCAGCGGACAGGGCTGCTGCTCCGTTGCCCCTGCGACTGACACACACACAATCACACACGGTGGATGCAGGAAAAACTGCAGATGGGATGTACAGGATGACCTAAATTGAGGACAGCTACATAATTGCAGGTGCAATAATAAGTTAAAGTCCAATACGTACTTTATCAAACAGTGTGATTTTGTGTCCCAGCCAAGGATAGGAAAGTATGCCTTTATGCTGGATTATCAGGGCTGCCCCCCACCCCACCCCCCTAGTAAAGCAATGTCCACAAAGTGGCTGGTAAAAAGTGACTGTGGAACTCTGCCACTTCGGCAGGTGGTCAAAAAAGTTAAGTTCAGGCTCTGAGTGCGCAAGTACAAGAAAGAGAGGAGAAATAGATTATACACCATGGCATGTTCTATTTAAAACATCACCATCATTAAAACTGAAGAGCCGTTTCATTTACTTTGATCACTCTGGAGTGCTGTTCTGCGACTAACGGCTTGTTAAGGACACAATATGAGCCATCAATCCCCCTGACAGAGCGACACGTAGCAGTTGCTCTGCTGTACAATATCTACTTCCACCATCTCTTATCCTGTCTGTCGTGACAGCATGTGGACATGCAACAATTCCTCTGTTCATACAAACAGAGGGCCCAGAGTAAACAGAGCAGGACCGGTGGAGCTGAACGCAAATATGCCGACAACAACAACAAAAAATGGAACGTTAGATAACATAACTGAAGCGGGAGAGAAGAAGATGGCATATGACTGACAAATGGATTGCATCCCAGAAATGATCATCCCAGTGAGATGTGTATGTTTTCCCAGAGCCAGTGCCATTAACTTCGACAAAGGAAGGTTGAGTTAAAGTTGCTTGTTTAATAGATATGTATTGCTTTACTACACTAGCTGAAAACATTACATGGTGATCAGCACAACACAACCAACCACTGACCAGGTACAATGTACGTAATGTAGCTGACAAACTGACAACTTGACATTGTCTTTGTACAATACTGATGAAAAGCATAAAGTGATATCTATATACACATATTCAAATACACTTTTGTCCAGAATGAAGTTAGATTGTACATTAGAGCCTGACCGATGGATTTTTAAAGCTGATACCGATACGAATATTTGGTTTTCAAAAATCCGATATATCGGCTGATATTTAAAAAAAAAAAGAATTTTAGAAATGCATTACAAAACATAAACAGATTTCCTGAACATTATCTTATTTGTAGTTATTTATGAGTCCCCATTAAAATAATATGATCATTTGTTTTATTGTCACAACAGAAAAGAGGAACATCAAAATATATTAAAGTTCTGATAACTAAAATGTATAAAAAT
Source organism: Percina caprodes (assembly GCA_013375575.1). Lineage (NCBI taxonomy): Eukaryota > Metazoa > Chordata > Actinopteri > Perciformes > Percidae > Percina > Percina caprodes. The sequence continues at coordinate 3,730,383 of JABXJD010000001.1, forward strand.
ACAAACTTAAGATATGAAACTTAAAGTCCTTTGAACAAAAACGCATTAACAAATAAAAATGATCAGTCGTTGCCAACAGGGACGTTGTAGAGCGCCCTCTGGTGGACAAACTATGTAACGCCAACACTCAACATGGTTGACAGTTTTTATTTTTTAAATATTCATTCATTCATGATATTTTATTATATTATTCATGATATATCTTTAAATATTAATTCATGAATGAATATTTAAAAAAGAAATTGGCCATTATAAATGCCGATACCGATAGATCGGGAAATGCCTAATATCGGCCGATAATATCGGCCCGTAGATATATTGGTTGGGCTCCACATACATGTTTCAGGTAGGTTCAGATGTATACCATATATGCGACGGTTCAATTTCAGCTGGAGGGCATTTATTGCATGTCATCGCCCCAACTTTCATGTTTTCATATCCCTCTCCCCCACTACAACTTTAAAATAAAAAGGCAAAAATCTCCATGAAACATCCCAAGCAAATAAATTTAGTTTAAAATAACAATTTGTGTTCACTCTTAAACCACATCAATTAAATCTTTTGTACCACCTGAGTCACTGTTGCCCTTCTCTCTGAGGTGATCATATTTTCACTGATTCCAGGAAAGTCAACCTTTGTACACCTTAAAAGTACATTAATAGGACTATTTATAGAGCTTCCAGCCTGATTTGGCTCAGCTACACACAACCTCACAGCCATGAGTCCAGCTCATGACCTTTTTTTGTGCTACCATACCTCCTGTCTCCTCTCTTTTAGAAACTGTTACCACTTATGCTCTTATGCTCAGTGTGTTTCCTCTCTATTTCATCCCACTCTCTACTTTAAAGTCTCTTTTTTCTCTCTCTCATTGCCTTGGTCTGAGCACTCATCATTTTTTTCCCGGAACATCCTGCTTTTTTACAAAGCATGTTGTCAGAAATTAAGATTGTATTCTGGGCAAACCGCTGCCCTTAATTTAATCTTTTATCATTCAGTACCTTTACATGCACATCCATATTCCACTATTATTCAGAATATGACAATATTCTGAATTTTATACAGGTCATGTAAACATATTCCATATTTCGGTTGGATATTACGAGAAAGGCCTATTTCTGAATACAGCATTTTCTGATTAAGACGTGGGATATTCCGGTATTTAGAGGCATTGTTTGGACATGTACAGTATACAACATATATCTCAATCTGGGTTTTCACCACAGGCTTTTGGTCAGCTCTGTGCGTTGCTATGGTTTCTGTACACAAACCAACCAGTCAAAACTTTGCAAGGCTGGAGATCCGATAAGGAGAAACACAGCTACTTTTAAACATTATCAAAGACTTGGCTACCATCAGCTTTCTGGATATGCCCACATCGCTACGCTACGCCGACCTTTTCAAGATGGTGGTTGAAGGAATGAAAGAAGGACGCTGTGTTTACACGGTCCAACAAGTCCGCCGCAGCTAGTAGCACGGCTACATGTAAACAGGAATATTAGTGGAATGCTTTCATTAGCTACATAAACAGCTTAGTCGGAATATCATCGGAATCTTTCGTAATTAGGGTAAAAAACTGAATATTATGTGCATGTAAACATACTCATTGTCATCTCTTCTAAATGTTGTGACGCTGTCCCAGCTCATGTCCTCTCACAGCAGCTGCTGCCTCATCCCTCCCCTCCTCCCACCACAAGGCTCCCAAGACTGACACACGGGTTATAAAGCAGCCCTGACAGTTAATTGCAGCTCCATCAAGTAGCAGGATTGGAATTCTTCAGCCCTGATGAGCCATTCTGTCTTGATTGAGGCTGTATTTTGGGAGGTTGGTAGAGGGATGATGGTGTAATAGAGATGTCCATCACAACCAATCAGAGGCAGACTGAGAGGCAACACCTCTGTTGCTACTGGTAATGCCACAAGGCAGAGGCAAACTCCCCCAGTATTCAAGAGACTGCTTTGGGACATTTTGTTGCTATGGCAACGTTGAGATGAGGCCATCTTTGGCATTAAATAAGCCCCCACTCTTGTCCATTGCAATAAATATTGCCAAATAGCAGAGGGATTTTATGGTATGCAAGCAACACATCTTCTGAAAGAGTGTGTGTGTGTGTATGTTTCATTAGTTCATAAAACTGAACAAACACGAGTAATAGAGCAAAATGCTCGATTTAAAAGGCTTCTTTTATTCTCTCTCCAATCACTGAAAGTTAACTTCACAGCTGACAAAAAAAGTTATGTAAGTTTATTTTATAAATCTTTTCACCAGCTTTTATCTAAGGTAACACATGTGCATAATATCTCTCTTATTAAACCACATGTAATCAAACAAATCATCTTGAAGTGCCAGCATCTGTGACATGTCTTTCAGCTATATGTGAAAAATAGGACTCAAGTTTTATCATTACTACTTTCTTGCTGAAATGTAATAAAAGAGTTCGTATTCTTCAAGTAGTTTTATTAACAAACTTCTATGCGACAGGGTTTTTACATGACATACGCACAGTGGGGAGAATTGCACATTATTCTGTACAGGCTGTTTTGAGTACAAATGTTCTATAGTGACAAACAACCAGTATGGTGACAAGCTGCATAGGGATCGGACAACAACTATGAATCACAATAAAAGTGCAAAGCAGAAAAGCAAAGCAGTTTTCCCAAATCTTTTTTGTCCCCTGTCCAATTTTCTAAGTCCACTTGGACAAGAAAGGAATGGCAAGAAAGAAAGAATAAAAGACGATAGCAATCGGTTTAAATAATGGACAAAGAAATATTGGAGTACTGGAAATATGGTGCTATATTTCTAAAAGAGAACACAAGCAATTGGCAAATGTGTACATGAGTACGTCTGACAAGGTTAAACACCTACTGAAACACACTGTTGCAAGTTTATAGAGTTATTATCCAAAATACATGTAATTTTGGAGCATTCTGGTGGCCTGGAGCTTTAGGATGCTGATGTAACCGCAATGCCGCCAGTTCAGGCCTCTCCATCTCGTCATTCCACCTCTCTTTCCCTTTAATCTCTCTATTACTGACAAATAAACACAAAAATAAATACACATTTACAGCTAATCTAATTTCTTTCAATACAAACATGAAGGTGTGAGCTTGGCCAGGGCAATAATTCTATATCTTTTACAGTCTTTCACTGGAGCCATATTGTTTTACAAAACTTTGTTGTCCAAAATCCTGATTTCAACAAAGCAAAGTTAAATACTAACCAAATGAGTTATTGGAGGCTCTTTTTTTACAGGAGTTTTGCCTGTTGGAATGTATAACAATGCCGAGCGGTTAAGATGCATACCATACAAACATCTCCAGTTTGACTCCACCTAAGGAATGTTTGTTGCATTTCTTCTCCTCCTCTCTCTCCCTGCATTTCCTGTCTGTATCTTTACTATCTATATCATATAAAAGACAAAATACTGCCCTGATAGATGATGTTGATTGGGATTTTGCATTAATTTTCTCTATCATGACATATATCAACATGAATCAGAAAACACTGATCACTGGTCACTGATTGCAATGTCAACATGTTCAATATATTTCTTAATCACACTGAAATGCAACATTCAAATGTTTTTGTAAATACAAAGCTACACTGTTTCCAAACAAACGTACTGTACCACTGAGTTTCTTGTGGAATCAGTAGACACTGATGTGGGTTAGAAATCTGCTCAGAAAATGTAGTTGAAAGACAAAAAGATTGAGTGACAACAATGCCAGAAATAAAAAATAAATAGATTTGAGAGGATCTAAGAGGCCTGTTGCATGTTAGGAACCAATGACGTCACAGAAACGAACCAAGGTGTGTGGACTCCTAATAAGGCCAACAGCAACAGAGATGAAGCAATCTGATCAGAAGATTTCCTCATTTGCATGTATTTACATATGTATTTTACTAGATTTTCTATGAACAACCATGAAAAAGAAATGCATTGATTATACAGCTTAAGATGCAATAAAGTGGTAGAGGGAGACATGGAGTGAGACAGAGATAAAAACTGCACAGTCACAAGGAGACAGGCACGACCACGCCCACACAAACACCCAGACATTTTCCACTTGAGGCAGACTGACGAGCATCTTATTGATTCAGTTGAGGAGATGTTTCTAAATGCCATGCAGTAACACCAAATTGCACCCTGATCTGACACCACAGGACCCTGGGATATATAATACGAGTGTATCAAACCACTGGCTCCCATGATTTAATTGAGGTGATATACTGCGTTTATCTAGGCGATTAAAAGTGGTAACACAGCACACTGAATACACATAATACAATACACATACAATAAGACATTTAGCTCCAACCCACTGGGAAGTTGGAACAGTTGTGTAAATACAAAGTATTATTGTTTCCCCACAGCATAAAGTTAGATCTGCATAGACTGATGATAATAAATCTTAGCCCCTTTGAGATAAATTTAAATCTGAAGGTGGATGCTTGGGTGGGCTGATTAAATGTTATATGTGAGCAGCAGTGATAATAGTAATGCAGCAGCAGCTTAAGCCATGTAGACATTGTACAGAGCGCCCATATGATGGCGGTACAACCTGAGCATAAAAATTTCAAAATGACCAAGATTAATAATAACTTCCCAGTTATGGACAGCCAGCAAAAGACCAACGGACATGGGAATAAGGAATGTGTCGGGTGCCATAAAAACACCTTTCTTCAAGAAAGAAAAAGACTTCCCCACCTTCATTGTCAAGGGACGATAAAAAGTCCCAAGTTCACTCACATTCCTAAAAACCGTTAACCTAGAAATCTAGAGACGCCCTAGTGGCTGCAAATGTAATTTACAGCCATGGTCAGTCTAGCAACCCTCCGTTTTAATTGTGAGCTGGAAAACCCAAATTGTGATCAGGCCAATCACATAGAGTCGGTGGGCGGGCTTAACATAAGGACGGCAACGTTGTGACGGTTCCACGTATCTGGGAGGGCATGAGACGGGAAGTCTCCAGGCTGCAGCCATACCCGACTCCGCGACTCTAGAAGACTTGGAGTTAAGCACTGAAGTCATACTTAAAAAAGGAAGATGTGTTTGGAGTTTTGCCGATCCGGATACGGCAAAAGTTCAATCTATCAACTAGCGTTGCTCTGGTTAGTTGTAGCACTATCCTACAGCTTGCAGAGGGAATTTGAAAGACAACCATTTATCCCGCCCTCGAATTGAGCCCTGCCAATGGTGAGTTCCCAGACCCAACATCTTGATGTGGGTCTGGCTTGTGAGGCTGAAAATGTGATTACATATGTTAATATTCATAGGTGCTGTAAGGTGAAAGTGCGACGGCCCCACCCCATCACATATGTACATAATGCAAGTCGTGAAAGACAGCAAGCCACAATTTGTCGGGCCCCAATGTCTAGTCTAGCAAGTATTTTGTCCGAGTCACAGCATATTGCAGAACAAATGTCTGACTCTACAATCGCCCATCTGTCACAGTGACTACTGGCAGAAACTGAGCATAAACTGAGGCATAACAGCATTAAAGAGCCCCGTATTGTATAAATGTCTGTGGATAAGTGGAGAGCAACAACATGTCAATAAAACATTTAGCACCACAACTCTAGTTTATTGCCTGAACTAGCTCTGTCCATTTGATGTCTGTGAGATAGATAAATATATGCTTCCCTGTCTACACCTGCTACTACTCATGCCTAACCCATGATTCACCCATAATGTCCATACAACTGCAAACCAAAGCATCAATTACACTTTAAGCCCTTCATTGACTGTTGGGCTGTGAGCTCTGTCCAAATGTTTCTGAACCCAGACACGGACGAAGAACTCGCAGCTGTTGGTGTTGTGCTGCTGACGTGCTTATGCTGTGCAGCCCAGGCCATCTTCTAACCCACAGAGGGAGGACAGGAAGAAACACAATTGGAAATAAATCTCAAATCTCCAAATGACAGAACAATAGTACATGGCAGAGTATTAGAGGATTGTGAGTAAGGCTGGTTTCAATGCGTATGCCTGTTTAAAAAAGGGGGACCAGAGGGTATGTGCCAATTAAAGGGGTGTCACACTTCTCAGCCTCCTGGTAAAGTCTACTTCAAGGTGTTGGAAAGGAGGGTTCGGCCAATAGTCAAACCTTGGGTTGAAGAGGAACAATGTGGATTCTGTCCTGTCGTGGAACAACTGATCAGATCTTCACTCTTGCAAGAATCCTGGAGGGAGCCTGGGAGTATGTGTTTCGTGGAGAAGGAGTATGATCGGGTCCCTGAGAAATAATGCGGGAGGTGCTGCGGAAGTATGGGGTGAGGGGTCCCTTCTCAGGCCCATCCAATCTCTGTATGACCAAAGCGAGAGCTGTGTCCAGGTTCTCAGCAGTAAATCAGACTTGTTTCAGGTGAGGGTTGGCCTCCGCCAGGGCTGCGCTTTGCCACCAATCCTGTTTGTAGTATCTATGGACAGGATATCCAGGTGTAGTCAGGGTGGGGATGGATTGCAGTATGGTGGGCTGGGGATCTTCATTGCTGCTTTTTGCAGATGATGTGGTCTTGATGGCATCATTGGCCTGTGACATTCAGCACTCACGGGATCAGCATGGCCATGGTTCTCAGCAGGAATCCGATGGAGTGCCTTCTCCAGCTAGGGAATGAGTCCTTACCCCAAGTGAAGGAGTTTAAATACCTTGGGGTCTTGTTTGCGAGTAAGTGGACAATGGAGACCAAACGGGAGATTGGTCAGAGAATCGGTGCAGCGGGTGCAGTATTACATACATATACATATTACATTCAAGGCAAAGCTCTCAATCAACCCGTCAATTTTCCTTCCTACCCTCACCTATGGTCATGAAGGCTGGGTCATGACTGAAAGAATGAGGTCTAGGGTACAAGCGGCCGAAATGGGTTACCTCAGGAGGGTGGCTGGCGTCTCTCTCAGAGATAGGGTGAGAAGCACAGTCATGCGTGGGGAGCCGCTGCTCCTTCACATCGAAAGGACCCAGTTGCGGTGGTTTGGGCGGTAAGGATGCCCCCTGGGCGCCTCCCTAGAGAGATTTTCCAGGTACGTCCATGGTATGGTAACATCTAGGGTATTTCAGTCAACAGCCTATAGTCAGCTGGAAAACTTTAAGTAAAACTAGCCTCAAGCTAAGTTCTACCAAAAAGATGTGATGAACAAACATAAGAGTCTAGCCTCACTCAGCTGGATTGGTTTGATAAAACAGAGCAGTGGTGAATTATAGACTACAACTCAAATTTGAACCAACAGATTATTTCAGAAAAGGGAGTTTAAAATCCCAAAAGGCATGTTTTAACAAAATCTCCAAAGGAAAACATACTCAGAAATTCATACTTTCATCAGTGTTACATCTGTATTGGTAGGACTGGCCACTACAGCATCTATCACTTCACTGAACCTTGGTTTCAAAGATGTGAACACATCCTCCACCACAAGGGATACACAGATTTGCAGCTGCATTCATTACCCAAGATGCAAATGTTCATATAAACTAAAATGTTTCCAGAGCAGGCAGATAAATGCAGGCACTACAGAGCACTTTAACTCTCAAGTTGCACATTTGCTTCTTTTTTTAAATTTACCGTACACAATATCCCAAACGTATTTTTACAATATGAGCAACTGATGCTGAAATATGAAAAGTTCGAACCTCTGTGGCAAAACTTTGGTATACAATGGCACTTTATGCCTCATTAGGAGGTGGAGAGAGGAATATGGTGTACCCACTGACACTGAAGAGAATTACTCTGGTTCTGCTCCGGCCCACGCTTCCCTTGCTGAGTCCACTGAGACTTAAACGAGACAGAGTTTCTTCTTGTTTGGAGTTGCCAATGTGGGCAGTGAAATACATGCGATGGAAATGTGTTTGGGTTGTCCCATTTGTCCTACTTAACTGTTTTCTTTTTGCAGCAGATAGTTTCTGCACATAACACCTCACTGCCGTGTTAAACATACTATACTTGGCTTCACAAAGTCACACATAAAAGTGGGATTACTGTATGATTAATGTATTTGTAAGGCATACACACTTATAGGGCCTCCAGTGCCTTCTTTAAGAAGAACTTCAGAAATTTAAAATGAAAAATTCATCGTTAAAACTGCATTAATGTTTTTTATATTAACACTGAATGTGGTGCCAAAAATCCCAAAGATGTAACAGTTTACCTCATCCCTGGATCTCTGCAGAGCTCTACGAAGTTTTTAGCTATATTAGGCTCATAAGTTTTGCACATTTACTGTATGGTTGATTGTGAGTTGCTGTCATCAGCCCAGTAAACAGCAGTAAACAGCAGTTTCCAACAAAGATAAAGCCACTGTGTGCTACCTGCCGAGCAGCAAACAACAGACACCAAAACTCTTCAAGTTACCAAGTGGTGGAGCATTTAGCTAGACCCAGATATTTTTACTCATCCAGCCAACAACAAAGCTAGAAGGAAAGTAAAAACTGTACTCCAGAAGAATGCTACTGTTGCTCCATGTCTGATGAATGTGGAAGCAGGCAACTGTTGGTTAACAAGTTAAGTGCAGAGAAATAGCTCGTAAATCCACATGTAAACCCCCAGACATGAGATTTATATCAATAAGCTAAACGCATTTCCTCCAAAGTTTAACTATTCCCTTGAAAGCAGGTGCGATGGAGGTGACGATGTTAAAAATACTGATTGCACTTCAGTGAGTGCTGTTTAATTTTGAGTAGTGGACAGCACCAACATGTGTGGCATACACAATGTACACCTGATCTTGACTGGGGCTTAAATGTCTATTTGCATATCCTGCAAGACAACCTATCGGACTCTGGTTTATTTTTTTTTTCCTTTAATGGCTAGGACAGCTCAGATACAAAAGGGGAGAGAGAAGGGGAAGACATGTAGGAAACCTTCGCAGGTCGGACTCAAACCCTGGACCTTCTGCATGGAGAATAATCCTCTATAAATGTGCCTGCTCTACCAGCTGAGCTAACCAGCCACAGACTGTGGCTGTTGATACGAACCATATAGTGTGTCTCGTCTGGGTTCCTTTTTTTTTTTTTCCTCCACACAGTCCCGCCTCTTCATACATGTACAGTGGATGCTTTGATTGCACACAAAGCTGTCTCAGATTAGACAGGGATTAGAACTGTGCAGCCCACCGAACTGAGCCAACTGGGGTGTAATGTGAGACCTGAGAGACTGGCAAGCTCAGAGGGTTTCAGTGAAAGACAGATGGAGAATGGGGAGCAGCCTACACATCCCGTTCTGGTATGGAAGTAAGCCCACATCACTGATTAAACTGCTACAGTACTTAAAACCTGCAGAGAGACTGTAGACTCTGTGGATTCCATTTACATTATCGTCGTCTGATAACACCATTCACTCTTTAAAAGGATAATTACAGTAGAAAGAAACAATAAACGTTGGTATAACTTCAGAAACATACTCCTTGTCCCCCCTTGGGCTTATTAGCAGGTTGTCACCCTAAATGCAGGGCCCACTTTCCTGATTCATGGTTATAACTTGCAGTTATGTTTCACACCACTAATTGTTACTATTGGCTTTTCTTGTAGAAACTTTGGTAGAGATTTACTAATGGAAGGAAATGTTTTCTATCCAGTAGTGCTGTTAAACAATCCAGACTACTGATATTGTATGCTTATTACACAACACATTCACTACCAGGACAAAATCCTGATGCACTGATATTGCTCTTGACAACATACAGTCAGTGGCTCTGACTCATTCCAACCTTCCAAGGCTGAGACCCGTTCAGAAACCCAAACTTCCCTAACAACAAGGGCTGAGCATCTCGCCTCCGCTTCAATTTGACCAAAATCAACAGACTTTGAAGTCAGCAGCCTTTGAGTGCTGCTCTAGGCTACTGTCCGGTCTCTGCACCATTTGACTGTAATGAACCCATATCCAGCAAGATTTTAGGTGCAATTTTATTCGATGATAGAGATATCTTCTCATCTTGCAATATTCAGACTGCCTTCTATCCTCTCAGCCCTGATCCTCTCACTCCTGCCACAGCACACATACACACTGTATGTGATGAAACCAAAGTCAAAAAAACACAGATTACACTTGCCACCAACTGCTTTCTGGGCTAGATTTAGCCACCAAACCTCCAATGAACTCTTCATGGCTGGCTGCTATATAGAGAAAATAAACATGGCTTGTTTTTATGTCCTCCCACTTATCCTGAGTTAGGCAGGTTGAGACAGAGACACATCTAGAATTATAATAAGGGTGACATTTAGGCACAGTGTCCCATCTAAGAATGGTAAATTAGCTTGTGGTGTCGGACATCATACTAATTTACCATCCCGGCCAAGCACAATATATTGTAAATACATTTTGTCAATCTGGTGGATAATGAGCACAGGGAAATTTCTGACATGTGAAACTGTGAGTTTGCATTGTTCCCCTATAGACTGAGACATGAAAAATGCAAACAAACAAGGAAGTTTCTAAAATATTAATCTGGCGATGCAAGTTTTTTATCCAACAACAACTAAATGATACCATGAAACTAGAATGCCTTTCTGGGTAAGCAAAAATGACATTTCTTCAGACTGTTCCCAAAGAGAAGCAGTTAAAGATATTATGAACTTGTATTAATTTCTTCTTCTTCTTCTTCTTTTTGTGATATACTCTGTATCCAATGATTGTATTATTGTTGTATTTTACTTTGTAAAGCACTTTGGTCAACCTCAGTTGTTTTTAAATGTGCTATATAAATACAGGCAAGACGCTCCGGTTCTAAAACGATCCCGGGGCCTCATTTTTAAATTCTGCGTAGATTCTATTCTGAAAGATTTGGTAACCCAAAAAGTCTGAATTTTCATACGCAAAAAAAACAAAAAACATTCTGATTTCCAACACCATGTGGCACACACCTGCACAGACTCTTCTCTCCTAAGGCCGTCCCATATTTGTCTTAAAATAAGGTCCATATCAATCAATCAATCAATCAATCAATCAATCTTCAAGCCTTGGGATGACCAATCATGAGATGGACAAATGGGGGAAAAACACATTCAGTGATTGTGACATTGAGGTGCTCTTGCTAAATCTTTGAGCAATGCCAAATCTGCCATGCTGTTAATTGGTTGCAATACACAGGCCATCGGGAACCGTAGGGTTATTTATTTATTGTCCCAATAGGTTAATTAAGTCCAATAAACCGGAGGTGGATTGGAGTCATATTGGCTTCATCAGGGTGGTGCAGGTGTTTTTGATGCAGGCTGTGTGCTCTGCATCCAGAGTACTTTATCCATGTGATATTTCGTGTTACCATCGGAAGTCACTAAAACGCAGTCTACAAAGCCTTGGGAGTGTTACGCACTAGGCTTGCACGATTAATAGTTATAAAAATCACGATCTTGATTCACACTGTTTTAATTTATTCTGTTCATTTTTAAATAAATCAGATTTTTTCCAAAAAATGTTATGAGGGTTACAAACGTTATACAAAAAGGCTCAAACAAAAGAAGAGCTTAATGCAAAATATGTGGACTCTAGCTCAAAGAATTGATACTTGACTAGTCGGTGACTTGTGAGCATTTCTGTGTATGTTTACTAACCATGATTATTGCTTTCCTGTGGTTTCTGACTTTGCAGTGAAACCTGACTGACATTAACAGTTAACCCACCATCCTTTTTACCGCATCACCCCCGCCACAGACAAACCACAATGTCGAAGTAACCACAGCCATGACAGCTCTCTCTCTCTTTTTAGTGTTAGTGCAATCTTCATCCAAGTCTGCTGCTGCAACAGCCCGGCACATTGTGACATGAGGGCACCCTGCCTAAGAGTGACTTGGAGGGAATTCATTTTGTCAAAAGTGTCAGACGCATCAAACATCAAGCCGCAGCAGTGTCAACACTCAGTGGGAGGAGAGGAAAGCTACAGAGACTGACTGACACTCTCCTGGAGAGTCCCAAGATAAGATGCTTGGTCAGAAGCTTGTACTGTACTGTGTCCCTTTTCCTGTGCAAGTCTTTGTTTTAATTTAAAAGAATGAATACCCAATGTATTCAAGCGTTTGTGTACCAGGGTGTTATTCAACTTTAAGACACATTTAATACGATTTTTGGTTCCTTTTAGCATCTAAGATTAGTTTTTATCTTCTTCCCCGGTACTGGAATCTGTATGCAAGGGTCATTTCCTCTTTCTTCTCCCAACATCATCTATGCTCCAACCCTCAACTGTCCTATTTTGAGTTTATGCTGGTTGGCAATTTAAAGTTTGTGCCTGGCTGAATGGTGCCAACATGTACACTGCTTCATGCTATGTATTCAGTTGTTCTCTTATTAAAAATGGTGCCATTTTACACAACAATATCACAGTCAAAGACTTCCCTCAATCTCTTACTGTACCATACTTTGACCTGTAATAAAGAGCAGCTACATTCACAGGTTAATATTTATTCACACAAAAAAAAATTGAAAAAGAGTTCTCCAAATGATCGGGAGGATTTTAATTTCACAAGACATATTATTAACCGTCACGAGAATTATCTTCTTAAATGTCTGTCCATTAAGTGGCTTGCCTCTGAAGATATATACAGCCGTTTCTTTGCTACTCACTCACCTTAAAACCTCTTATACCATTACCGCGTCCTTCCTTTTACAGTTATGACCTATCACACTTGCCACAGTTTTTTCTGCGTTGACTTCTGATGAGGTTTTACACCGAAAAGCTCATCTTTATTCCTTTACCAGCAAGAAATCCTTTTATGCAAATGTATTTAGTTAGTTAATACAAAATGACATGGCATGATAGCAGCACAACTGTAATAGATTTTCTTGCTGGGTTTAAATTTATCACACATTATTCAGTCCACGTTAAGAGATTAGCAAGCGATTAAACACTTTGCCATCTATCTAACCAAACATCTGAGAAAGGTTAAGGTGGCTCTTTTGTCAAAGTCAATTATGAGTTGTTAGAAGCTGTTGTATTGTAAAATGACTTTGCCTATGTATGTATGTATGTATGTATGTATGTATGTATGTATGTATGTATGTATGTATGTATGTATATGTGTGTGTGTGTGTGTGTGTGTGCGTGCGTGCCTGCGTGCGTGCGTGCGTGCGTGTGTGTGTGTGTGTGTGTGTGTGCTTTCAGACAATCTGCTCCACTCACCCCTGCTGGGCTACCAGCCCAAATCACTGACTCGTGTGGCTGACCTATCTATCCACACACACACACACACACTATTGAAAGTAAAATCCACATATGCAGTTAAGTGCACATAGGTTCACACCTCTGAGGTGTAACTCGACACATGCAGTGTTGTGAATTTCATATTGTGTCATGACTTTTCACTCCCCGTCACTCTTGTATTCATTCGGGATCTATCCGTTGGATACTCTCTGTAATATGACACATAAATACACACAGTCTATCTCTGTCTACGATATGTTTACAAATTATGTCTAACTAATTCATTTCTTGCACTAGTCAAATATGTTCACTTTCAGCCTGTCGATACCTTTCATTAATAGGTAGAATACGTAAAATACGACCACTCAGAAAACACAACACTCAATTACCAGACCTCCACGCTACGCAACACACACACACACACACACACACACACACAATCAATACCCAGAGGCAATCACATGCAGGCCCTTATTAAGCCTTCACGCTCACCTTAAGCCTCCGTGGTTGACTGACGCTGCTGGTTTATGCTGGATTAACGGGGACCAAACAACGGACTCTGGCTAATGACTTCCTCAAACAGCGTATGAGCACCTTGTCATTTGAATGTAAACACATAGAATCAAGCAGAGGAATGGGTGGCGGAGTCTGGCAGTTGCCTGTTGACAGGTGAGGGAATCATTAACCAGAGCGGCCTCTGCAAAGTATCGCTGAACTTTCCTTGAGTTCAAAGAACGAGCTACATTATAATGCCAATGCCTTTATCTCTCTTATGTGATGTGCTGTTTTCATTTTTAGCCTTTATTATTTAAAAAAAGCAGTTTGAAATACATGAGCAGCCATTTGACCGTTCAGAAGGGGGCTCATGATTAAATGGTTAGAACACATTATTATTGCATTGGAGTGACAAATGCAATATTAAAGCCTTATCGCTTTATCCTCCAAGGAAAAACTAAGATCCAATTTCAGAGTTGTCCGCTTCCTCGTATCCTGCAAAATGCTCCCCTTAACAGCTCAACTGGAAACCAAAAAGCATGATCCCTCTTTTGTCAGTGAGATCTAGGTGTTTAATTTAATATTTAACAAAGCAGTCAATCTCCCATTATTAAGGCATGTGCAGGTGAACAGAAACTCCCTCAGAGGACTGTAAATCCAAAAAGATGGGATCCAGGGCACAAACGGCATTGAAGCACCAAGGAGGACGTTGATTTGTTAACAAAAATAAGAACTGAACTAGAAGATAAAGAAAACCTATCGTTCTAATATGCATCTTGCACAGTACTTTGCACTTTACATTCCACTCCATGTGTACTTGGGTTGATATGTCTTTTTTTGTATATTTGTATTTTGAATATTATGTGAACATGTGCCTTTATGTATATTGTTGTCTCTATTGTACAGTATGTGTCCATATTACTATTTATCTACTGAATGTTTACTACTGCATGTCTATTTGTTGAGAGTTAACACCTACCGTATATTTGGCCAATAAAACTGATTCGGATTCTGTAACTGCTGCAGCTATGCAGTTTGTTTCTCCTGCCTCTTAAGCATGTCAAACATTGCAATCATGCAGAAAAATGTCAAATTTGACTTGAACACATGAGGTGATTGCGCTACAGTTGGAATATTCATAGTGTGAGTCAGAGTACTTCATTATAAGAGAGTAGAGTGGGAGTGAATAGCGGTGGTGAGTTTGTTTTGGAGCTCAGGGCCATTTCCTGGATTCCCGTGTACTTTCTCTCTCTCTCTCTCTCCCTCGCTGCCATAAGCTGGCTGATCTGACAGGTCATTGACCTGCCCAGTGGTCTGAGGTATGACTCACTCATCAGCTAAATCTCCCCCCCGGTGTAGACCACCTTTACTGTTCCTGCTTTTTGCTGCTAGTGCACTAGCAAATTCTCATTTTACTATGTGCATAACATGGACAGATAGACAAAAATATATATACACAACTACTAAGCCTTCATAATGCATGTGCACTACGTTCACACTAGTAGGAAGTAATATGAGAGTTATCTGTTTTTTATTATGCTATTCATTTTTAAGATATGGCTATGCTCAACCACAAAGGGATTTTGATAAATAACTAGTAATGGGTAATCAGTATTCTGGTGGTTGAGCTCCAGCAGCCTTTTCAGGTTGGAAACTATTACAGTATCCGACAGAAAAAGAGGCGTAGGCAGGGGTCTGTTCTCCCCTCAGGGAATGAGGATTGATGGTGTTCATTTGAGAGTCGGTCACATCTGAAACCTTGTGATAAATGTAGTGATGTCATTACTGCTGTGAGGGGGGTGGACCAGGGACAGAATGGAAGAGGACCAGTAAAATCTTATGTAATCCGTTTTAATTCAGAGTTTTTAAAAGAGAGAAAACGGATTAGTCATACAGTATGGTTAAGAAACTCAACTTACTTACTGTGGGGGTGTTTTCTGGGGGGGAAAATGTGATCACAGCTTAGTTCAGCACTTCTGTCAGCCACTATAGTCCCACTGACCAGTACACCTGCCTATTCACTACCTTCTATTATTCTGCACGGGAAAAACCAGTTTCCTGGTTCGGTTGAAGTGTTCATCAAAACAAACGTTCCTGAAAACCGGTTTGGTCACAACCTCTGCTTTGGGAAAGAATAATGGCTTACTTAGCAATGAACAAGGATGCATCAACTGTCCCAAATGGCAGTAACAATTTTCAAATCCCCCAAAAAAAACACAGGCCGAATCACTTTCATCAGTATGGTAAACGTGGTAAATACGCAGACACAATGTGCAAAAACACTGAAAACTTCAGGAGACTCGAGACCTCTAAACAAAAGTAAGCAACTTATACAAGTTACGCACTGCAGAAGCTGAGTTTGTGGGGTGCACGTTGGGGTTGTGATAGCGTACCTGCAGGGTGCATGGTAGAAGGGATATCCATGGTGAGGTATGTGATTGCAGTATCCAGATTGATTCCACATGATGCTTCTCTTGATCCAATGTGATGACAGTTCACAAGTGCCGCCGTGGTTTCTTTCGGCTCTCTATTTCTGGTGCTGTGGAATCAGACGCGGGCTGCTGGGAGTCACATTAATCAGCGTCGCTACTGTCGCTCCTCGAGTGGCTCCATGGGGAGGAAACGAGAGGTGGCGGTGAGTTGGAGAGCAGGGATTACTGAGAAGGGATGATGTCAGGTGAGTCAAGTCTGGTGTGGTTTACACACCTGGAAATGAAGTCTGCTGCAGCCCCCCTTACCCCCCCGGTCTTGACAATGCCACAGCTGCTCAGCAGAGTCTCAGACGACTGCCCCAGGTGAAGTATGACATCACAGGTTACTCCTTTATTCCTGCCTTGAGACAATCATTTTCCCTTGTGTCTTAGGTGAAAACATGTATAACAGATGTCTTTGAGGTTAACCTTGCTGAGCTGTATCTTTTGCCTGTTAAATCATGCGTAATATATGTCTCCAACTCCCATCACAATGATTTCACTCACACTTGCAGGGTTTTTCAACCTCTCAGGCGCAGACAGTGACAGTCTATCAGACAGTGTCCAAGATAAGAATTCACAGACCTCCGTTTCTCCGGCAATCCCTGATGCTCTGTTTATGTCTTTTACACATGCAGTGCATTCTCTCCAAAGTTCACAGGCCCCACAAACCCGTCTCTTCCTAACACGAGCAGGTTTAAATCCACAGCCCCTGCGTTCCTCCGCTGTATCTAGTTTGTCTCTGAGGTAGTCGACTCCGGCACAGGCGCTTATTTTCCCAATCACAGGCTTCCTACCGGCTCTCCACCCTCACGAAACAACAGTGCACAGCGCTGAATGACTGAGCATACTCGCAGAAAATGAGAGAGAGAAAAGAGAGAGAAGAGGGGGGTGGCAGAGAGAGACAGTGAATGTATCAGGAGTGAGAGAGCGAGACAACGAGGAAGAGGTAAACAGAGTGGAGCTGCATTCCTTTTCCCGCCTCATGCTCGTCTGGCAGGATACACACCGCTGAGAGGACGAGAGAGAGAGAGAGAGAGAGAGAGAGAGAGAGAGAGAGAGAGAGAGAGAGAAAGTGTGGGATGAGAGCCCCTGATGTGTTTACATGCACACACAAAATGTGATTACGGTGTAATCTAAGACCCGAATGCAAACCTGACACAGCCCATGTAAACTCCTTTACCTCAGCTTTGCCAGGACAATTACGATTGTAGATAACTATGGTTTTGTAGTCACAAGGAAGTATGTAGAGTACTCTGGTTTACTCAGAGGCCTAAAATAATATCTATATACATTATGTATTTCTTGAGTAACTGTATGAATCATTCATGCAGGTATAGGGCTGGGCTGAGATCAAGCATGTTCTCGCTAGCTTAATAATGTCACAATGGCTGGGTTTTGTTATTCACGCATTGTTTTTTTTTTTTTATGGAATCATATGTGATAATATACTTGTATTATGTTACCGTTTAAACAATTCCATGAATTTTCAGTTTTATATTTATCAAAGAGTTTTGTCTTTGGTTATTTATAACCAGTGTGCGAACAAATGACTATTTCTATGATTGGTTAATCGGACAAGGATTTTCTCAATAATCAATCTTCTTGACGTCTTCAGTTTGCATGATTTGCCCAAGCAATGGTTTAAAGTGCAAAAAAATTAATTTATTTCATTATCACTACGTCAACTCCTTAGAATTAAGAGGCTGGAACTAGATAATGCTTGGCATTTTTGCCATTATCAACTAATTATTTCTGCTTGGAACTATACATAGAACATCATTCTTGTAAGTGATTTTGCATATATTTGCCATATCCTGATGGAAATACTTGCAATGACATCATGATTTTGATATTGTCCAGCCCAAGAAGCAAATGGCTCAGTTGTACTGTTAATCAGAATATTTTCAACAGTCACATTAAGTGCATGTAAACACAGCTCACGTGGAAAAAAGCTGAAAGACTAAAAGACTGAAATAATACAAGTGAGAAAATGTTATAGAAAGCACTGATGGGATGAGAAAGATACAGGGGCGATTCCAGGATCAGACCTTTAGGGGGGCTCAGGCCCTAATGAGAATGTGACACTGATACAGTGCATGTTAAAGGGTTAACACCCCCAGTAATAACAACCAATTTGACACAATTATCTAATATTCAGCAATTTTAGTTGGTTACATTTCAATTTGAGTTCTGATCTGTGCCATGAAATGACCAACTTCTTCTCTGGGGACTACCAACGTTAAACGTCACAACTGCACTCCTGCTCTCCCTCTGACAGATTAGATAGATACTCAGCAAAAGGCGGGAGTCTGGCACAACCACCTCCGACTGGCCAAAACTAAAGTTTCTGTTGACTCTTACCTTGACGGGGTTACAGGTGCACAGCATCAGCAACACATGATATTACACTTGTTTCAAGCCCTTTGAACCTGTAATTGTTTGTCCTCTGTCACTAACAGTGATTGATAAATTAATTTAAAAAATAGATTTTTAGTAGCTAAAACTAAAAATGATAATACTGAAAAACTAAAAGGGTCCCATGAAAAGGAGAGCTAAAATCAGACAGTGTTTTTAGTGAACAGCAGGTCATTCCCAGCAGCAGCCCACAGTCTGACTCAAACCTCCCAATGAGCACATGGAGCCTACAGGTGAGAGGTCACCTCTGTGCAGGCGAGAGATGTGCTGTCTCCCAGGAGAGCTGGACTACTCCACTGCCCCACTAAGCAGGGCAGCAAGCTTGCCCTGGCTGTAAGGGGGACTCCAATGCACTTGGGGAAAGGCTGGTGACACAGCCGCCAAGCTGGCAAAATGACAGCTTCACTCACTGCGGGTCAAAGTCCAGACAGATGTGTAATCTGATAGAAAAAAAAAAAGAGTTCCCACAGGGAGCTGGATTAGCTCACGAGTACTTGTTTTCTTTTTGTATGCACTAAAAAGGGATTTTCACTTCCCAACCCTGATCATTTGATTTAAAAAAAAAAAGTTGAAAAGACATGAAGAGGAATTGGAGCTGTGTATACTCATTTATTTATGACATCTTACACGCTGTTATGATGCTCTTACTATCGTCTTGCATCACTGTCCCGTGTGAAGTGAAAATCCCTCATCCTAATGAGAGGAGGCTCATTTCACAAGGCTGCGACATTCACATTTGCAAGAGCAAGTTTCCGATCGGCCATGGGAAAAGAAACACTAACGCAGATAGGGAATGTTTGGTCATGTTTGTTCATGGCGTTAATCACCCACTAAACAAACTTTCCCTGGCTATCAAAAAGCAACTGGCAGTCCTGATCAGTGTCCACTCCAGGCAGAAATCGACTAATTTAATGGAACAGAAAGCAGATTTACTGGCGAAGTCCTGCTGCATTTGGAGCTTTCACTTGAGATATTTTGCTTTTATTTTAGGAACTCAAACCACACAGAAGTTAAAGATACAAGAACAGGATAAATTCACATCATGATGATTCATGTATTAATGTGACGGGCAATTACTGGTAAAGAACACAAACATCCAGAGTCCCCCTTACAAAGTGGCTTCCGAGCTACAGTAGGTATTAATGCAATGACTAACAGGGTGAGAAAGAACAAGTTTTCTTTCAACTTAGCTTGTTGTTTGAACTCCCATTTTACTCTTTGGTAGAACTGTTCACAACTCATTGACACGTGTGTGTGATACAGCGGTCGCAAGGACAAGTTGCTTCAAGCGCTGAAATGATTAGTTCATTAGTTGATGGACAGAAAGATATTCAGCAAGTACTTTGATAATCAACTAATTGTTTTTAATTAAAAATAAAAGGTCTCTGGTTTTTGCTTCTCAAATGTTATAAATGGCTGCCTTTTTTGTCATATCTGACAGTTAAAAGAACATATTTGTGTTTTAAACCCAATCAGACACATTTTTCCAAAAAAAGTTGTGTGAGGAGTCGCACATGCCTGCCTGCTGATCTCAGACATCATACAGATTTGAATTTATTCACACAGCCTGAGGAAACCTCATCGTCTGTGGTTTAATTGGCTGGTTACGTCAGTCCTCTTTGCCTTGGTGAGAGCAAAGAAAAAGATAACAAAAAAAAAGAAGGAAAAGAGTGGTGGGGAGGGAGCAAGGGATGGATGGATGGAGTAGAGGGGGGTGGCGAGGACTTGGGAGACATAAAAAGAACAGAGGCGGTGGGAGGGAAGGAGGTGGGTTTGTCTGTCTCTTGCTGTTTGTTTTTGTTGGGAAATTTAATTCCAGCACAATCTAATCAGGGATGGGAAACGCAGGGGACCCGGCTCCTTCCCCTTCTCCATCCTCTGTCTCTGTCTTTACTCTCCTTGTTTGAAGAGGCAGGTGGACCGGCTGCACCTTTACTCGCCTATCCACCCCCGCATGAACACACAAACATGAGAGGTGGACTATCTTCTGCACAGCCGCACTGACGCACAGATGTAAGGTACAAATAAAAAGATTTTTGAAAACACATTCACAAATATATCCATGTGCAAATGAGAGACACACACACACACACACACACACACACACACACACACACGGCCATTATTGTACTAATACACAAATATATATGGACGTACATCACACACACAGCGGTTGTCGTCTTGCAGACCATTGACAGCTGTGTCAAATCATTGTGTCAGTGGGTGAGATGGCAGGAGTGTGATTTGGCCTGTGTTTTGGCTTATCAGGCTTTTACAGCCTAAACCCTTTCATAGCCGCTCGCTTGTACACACACACACACACACACACCTCAACCTCCTTTTGCCCTCTGTCGAGGCCGCATCTGAGCCCATGTTTCTGAAAATCCTTGAACACAACAGTCACCTGCACCCTTTCCATCTCTCTTTCAACAGTTGAAACAACTGCCCAACAGCACAAACATAACAAACCTAGTTTTTAATCAATACTGCTGATTTCATTATTATCTTTCTGGCTTTAAAATCTAACTCTGCAGCCAACTCTGTTTCGGACATAGAACCTCCAGGATCTGATATTTTCACCTTAAGGATGATTCTGTGAAGATTTTCCACAGAAATCACAGAAAACTTGTTCTACCCATGAAGAACAATGACAAATTAAAATACAGTAGAGACTGTAGAGAGCACGCCACTCATTAAGATATACTGTAAGTAACCCTTATTACTACGCGTCTCACCAGCTCAGTATATTAGGGGTGTGCAAAAATGTAAGCGATTTAAGCTCTACTGAGTCAAAATCGATTCCTAAAATTCTTTTTATTGTATGTCTACTGCAATCACATGATAGATAGATACTTTATTGATCCCCAAGGGGAAATTCAAGGTCCCAGTAGCATACAGACATCACACACAACATACACATAAATCATGGATATTAAAATAAAAAAATTCACATGAATAATATGGATATGAAGATACATACCTACATACATACATGGAAAAAAAGTAACATTTTAACATTTTCATACTGTGAATCTTTTTTTTTTTTTTTTTTTAAATCAAGAATTGTTTTTGAGTCAAAAATTGATATTGAATCAAATCCTGAGCTTAAAAATCGGAATCGAATCGTGACATTTTCTGAATTGTACACCCCTAAACAATATGACAATTAGTTTAGGTCAGTCAATTTTGGCCTCACCCACGCTTTCTCACGCACCCACTTTCTCTCGTTCTAATATTAGACACAATCTCTAGCTTCCTCATTTCCTCCACCTCGCCTGTGTTCAGTCACTGCCTGGTGTCAATCCATATTAGTTTTCTCTGGAGGAATTGATCAATCATACAGCTGGTCAAAAATCAAGCAGAATCAACTATTCTAAATCAGCAGTCGCAAACTGCATGTCTCGAGATAAAAAACAGACGATTAGATGTCAAAAATCTGTCAAAACAAATAGTCCGTAGAGGGAGCTTCCTCTACCTATTTAAATGTGTATAAGGATCATCTCGCTCATATAATTTGAGAATATGCTCGTCTGTCTTGGGAGAAGCTTTGTTAGCTTGAATGACGCAATAAAGACTGTGTGTGTGTGTGTGTGTGTCCCCAGGGTTCTTTTGATCCAGATTCTCCAATCCCCACACACACACACACACACACACACACACACACACACACACACACACACACACACACACACACACACACACACACACACACACACACACACACACACACCTATTAATACATCTCCCCTGAGCATCTTTTCATCATGCCTTGAGGCCTCTCATCTCTCCATCTTACAAGCTAGAAAAAGATACCACAATTAGATGAATTCTTTAATATTTTGGATCAGACCCACATTTAAGAGTTTCTTTCTTTTTTTAAGACACTTTCTTCAAGGAATGCCTTGATGCTGAACAACAGGAGTCAAACTAAGATTCCCACAGCCTGAAGCACATGTCTTTGCATAATCAAATCAAAAGAATATGAAGAGGAAATGAGAAAACATGTCTGTTGGCGATATTTTAGCTGCTGCCCTGAATGCCACATGTCATTAATGGACCAGACAGGGTAAAGTAAAGCAGAATGGTTTGGGGAAAGTATGTGCCTTCAAATTTTCAATTCAAATTGTCAATTCACAAATTGTCATCAATAATGTCTATAATGATCTAATTGTTACATACAGTAATAATAGCAACCTGCAGTTGAGTCATATGTGATTATGAAAAAAACTTTGATATCTGACTGATGACATTGACTGATGACAGCTCTATACTTTAGCTGTTCGCGCTAATCTTAGCTTCACCGCATGACAGGACAGACATCTTCTAAAGGCCCCATTTTAGAACTTTCAGGTTAAAGAATTTAAAGTGCCCATATCATGAAAAAAAATTGTTTGTATCTGGTGCTTCCACATGCATACATACTTGGAAAAAAACTATCCATGCTGTTTTGAGTGAGATACAGGTTTCTGAATGTCCTCTGCCTTCAGTTTCCCGGTGAGCTGTTCAAAATCTGTAAGGCTTTTTACATAACTAGCCAAGATAAGGTGGCTAACCGTAGCACATGCTGATGTGATCTTACCTAGTTACTGAGCATTTCCGACTCCCAACAAAGATAGCATAGAAGTGACAAGTCTCACTCTGTTGCTAAAACAAGTGAAATGTCTCACTCTGTAGCCAAAACAGAGACCTAAACACAAAGGGTGAAAACAGGATCTGCAGCAATGTGCGGTACAACAAAAATATGGTGTTTTTTGAAAATTAAACCGTGTAAACCTATTCTGGTACAACCTCAAAATATAAGTATGAACCTGAAAATGAGCATAATATGGGCACTGTAAACTGCAACAGTGAGATTCCCACTACTGCTCACTATATACTAGCTCTCCATTATTTAGTCAAACTTGATAACTACCTAGCTAGGTAGGTAGGTAGCAGCTAACTAGTTATCTGAAACTGACATTGTTGGGTCCGCTTGATCGTTTATCTAAAGAAAGACTATTTTTAACAGCAAGATACACTCTTTTTTTTAGATATAGAGTTTCCCAAGAGTCTTGAGTATCGAGTAAACCATGATCAGCCGAGTTTTTGGTCCCCACACCAGCGTGCATAAAGCATACTAACCAGAGTTGTGGTTTGTAGTTTGACCAACTTAACTGGCTTCACCTGACCTACACCATTTGTCACCAGAAATCATTTCAGCAGGTAGAAATGAACATCAGCCATCTAAAACCTTCACTAGCTTGTTGAAACACTGTTTATAATGTAAGCTTTGATTTGAAGAAAAAAAAAAATCACAGCTTTTGCAATTTGAAACATTTTGCTCTTTCACATTGCAATTTTCATTTAAAAAAATACTTTTGTACAGCTCTAGATTAATAGGAAATGTAGCTCATCTATTTAGCTTTTTAAAGTGTCATTGTCTCTGTAACGGTATTTCTGAATGGCAGTACTAACTACTAAGTACGTACACACACACACACACACACACACACACATACAGGCATTTGTGGTTTAAGAGACCGATTTTGCATATTCTTGCATGGCAGTGGTTTATGAGACCACACCTAACGCAACATCTGGTAAACTTAAAAGATATATCAAAAATTTTAATTTTATCTGCAGAACACAAATCTGACTTCAAAATCATAATTTTTCTTTTAGAAAACTATGTGACATATCACAGGCTTACGGGGTCACACAAATGGTGGTTTGGGAAACCGACAATGTTTATGAGGTCTGTTTACATATTTCACACACACACAAGCCAGGTAATGGTATAAGAGGACTGACCAACATTACAAGGTCTGTTTACATATTTCACACACACACAAGCCAGGTAATGGTATAAGAGGACTGACCAACATTACAAGGTCTACAATAATGCAATAGTATATGTAATTTCTTAAAAACCCTTTTGAAGACCCACTCCAATCCTCCTTTTGAGTTATTTTCATTCTCAGTGGTCTTTAAATTGTTATGAAGTTTTTAGCCAAAATAACAAAACTTGTGCCATTCTGAGTTAGATTAATAATCTGATGACAAATTAATTAATGAATGTCAACCATTACTTTTTCAATGTGAGCAGCAAAGGCCAGATATGTGTTTGACTGTTTTCCCCCAAAGGGGTAAAGGTAACTGGAGTCAGAGGTTTGATATTATGTTGGATGGAGGACAAAGGTCCAGACAAGCATCTAAGCAAAGTTTTGTCTATGGACCAGCAGAGTAAATTCTGTATTTTGTAGATGTGTTGGATCTGCCAATATTTGGGCATGACTAAAACTTTTGGCATTATCTGTGTGGTTTCCCCAGAGGACACACACACACACACACACACACTTCAGAATTGAAAGGAGCATCAGAACTTAATGTGTACTGATCATTTAAACATAAACATTTTCAACGCAAGACATCCTGGAATCATGTCTACTCTCTCCACTGATGTATGGGGCTGCATGATTAAAATCTCTAACAGCACGTAAAGTAATAGTAATCGTGCTCCTTTAATGGATTGTTTAGTATTGTTTCTTATTGCTTCTTGAAGCTGATAATGCTTTGATTGGTTGAGGTTATCAACCTGAAACAGAACCTTCTGAATTAACTAAAATTCAGAAAAGAGAGGAAATGAACTGAGTTGCCTGCACGTCATCTGTTTTTTCTAGGCCTTTCAAGTTTGGCATGTTAAGGAAGAGTAAGAAACTTGACAAACACAAGCTGTTGTATGACACCATAAATAAAGTCTAAAAAGACAACACAAAAATGTGCAAATGCACCAGTTGCGTTGGAGCCTTACTCACCCATAAAAATATAGTTAGAGGTGATCCTATCAGGATTTTTGGGCCGATAACCAATACTGATCACGGGCTATTTGAAGCCATCAATTTCTTTTGTAGAATTACATATTGATGTAACTATTCTTAAGAACATTAACTTTCACATCTAGGATATTTAAATTTCAATTCATTTATTTCAAAGGGACAATGTGCAACATTGAACATATTGGACAAAAAAAAACATGCTGCCCCCTGCCAGATGTTACCGGCAACTTCCCAAAAAACATTAAAAAAAAACTAGAAAATGCATTTCCTGCAGAAAATGCGTGGGAATGCTGAATAGCTGAATTGCTAAAGCTAACCTGGTTGAATTGTTTAAATCAATAAGAAGATGTTTAAGTTTTAAGAATAGTTGAAAAGTAGGAACGGTTTTAATGAAGTTGAATAACACCACTAATGTAAAAAAGATGAGGAAACATTTTTAAAATTTTAAATGCTAATGCTAAACTGGAGAAATAGCTTAAATCAGTAAGAAGATGTGGAAGTAGTGAGAATAGTTGACAAATGCTAAAGCTAACCTGGTTGAATAGCTTAAATCAGTAAGATGAAGGTTAAGTAGTAAAAATAGAGTAAAAAGTAGGAATGGCATTAATTAAGTTGAATAACACCACTAATGCAAAAATTGGAAAAATTCAACAACAAAAAATTTGAAATGCTAAAGCAAAACTAGATAAATAGCTTAATTCAAGAAGATGTTGAAGTAGTGAGAATAGTTGAAAAATGCTAGGAAGCCTTTCATCTCTGTGATGCCATCTCTTTAATCTGGCGGCTGTGGCTCAGTGGTAGAGCGGTTGCTTGCCAATTGGAAGGTTCGTGGTTCAATCCCTGGCCCTGCAGTCCCATGTCAAAGTGTCCTTGGGCAAGACGCTGAACCCCGGAGTGTGAATGTGTGTGCATGTTTATCTGATGAGCAGGTGGCACCTTGTACGGCAGCCTCGGCCACAGTGTGTGAATGGTGAATGTATCCTGTATGATGTAAAAGTGCTTTGAGTAGTCGTTAAGACTAGAAAAGCGCTGTATAAATATACAGCACATTTAATCAGTTAACGACCGAGCACCTGCTGCTACACTGTCACCTTTGGCAAATTGCAGCTATTCAGACACTGAACAAGCTCTCAAACATATGGTCATTGGCTTTAGAACGTATTAATATCAAATTCATGTGGATAAACTTAAAAATGTGGGCGTATCAGCGATTTAAAAAGTGCTTTGCTCTGTTTTGCTCAGAAATGTGGACAATGTTTAACATAGCAGTGAATGGAGAAAGATCCTGAACTCTTGTCCTTTGAAAGCTTGCTGAGCAAAAGTATAATTCATATGGCATAACAGAATACCCATGTTTTGATGTATAAATTGTCCATGACAAAATTTTTTGACTCTCTCCACTCTAGTGACATCACTCCACACTCTACTTCACGCAATACACTCATTATAAATGCAAAAAATCCTAAAATGTACACTATACAAAAACTGTAAAATATATCAATCTGAAAAGATAAAGCCCGATAGCTGAATATTTTGTGAACATTTTAAAGTTTGAACCACGTCTGTAGGTGAAAGTATGAAGGAGCTGAAAATTTTGGGAGCAGAAGAAGATTTGAAGGATTTGAAGCTTGCTCTCATTGACTTTGTTAAAATAAAATGTTTAAAAGCTTAATATTTGAAAAGTATAATCAGCAGAAAAATAGCTGAAGAAGTCCCATCATCTGCTGAAAGAGCTGAAGATTGTAAAAGTTGAACGGTTTAAATAGCTGAAAGTATGCAGAAGATACGGAGAGCC